>CAUYQU010080311.1:0-19388 GCA_963574635.1 Cheracebus regulus
CTGCATGTTCTCACTCATAAGTGGGTGTTGAACAATGAGAACATGTGGACTCAGGGAGGGAGCATCACACACTGGGAGCAGTTGTGGGGGTGAGTGGAGGGACAGCGGTGGTTGGGAAGGGTGGGGAGGGATAACATGGGGGCAAATGCCAGATATACTATGCACCTATGCAACATATGCAACAACCCTGCATGACCTGTACTTGTACCACAGAAGCTAAAGTAAAATAAAATAAAATAAAGAAAAAAAGTTGTACAAAATGGTTAAAAAAAAAAAAGAAAGAAAGAAAAAAGATGAAGGGGTCCCAGGGGATCTTGGCAGAGTACTGATAGGGTCCACTGCACTCATTTACTAGTGGTAGTTTGTTTCCTTTCTCAGTATGAGAATAAAACAATCCTGAAGCCAGCAGAGCCAACATAAGCCTCAATGCTTTTAGAATTGCATGTTCATTTTACTTCAAAGCAGACTTTTTTTCAAAACTAAAATTCACCTAAAGGATTTTCTCACATTTATTTCATAGAATCATATATTTTTGAAACTGAAGGGAACTTAGTGACTATGCACAACCTCCCACCACCTTGGGTCTACCCTATCCCCCAACCTCACAACTGTCTGAAAGAGTGTCAACTTCCAGATATTGAACAGCTTGTTAATAGAGCAGCTATAATAGCTGTCTGTTAGCAACTTTTATATTATTTTCACAATAGTTATTTAACTTGTAAAATATTGCAAAATATAAAAAGAATAAAAAATAACAGGTACCCATGTTATCATCTATCATTTAAATAGATATTATTTGACCAAAAATTGGCTGAGCTATCTTTTTTTTTTGATACAAAAGGGAACATGCTATAAATTCAGATAAAGTGTAAGCCTTCACCTTCACCGATATTTTCAGTAATAACTTCTCCTACAAAATGAATTGCTCTCTGAAAAGGCCATGTTATTATCCTTTAGATTTTTTTTTTGTAATGTAGCCACATTCGTATGTAAAAAAATATGTGAATATTATCACACTTTAACTTTTTTAAGGGATTTATTATTTTGATATTCATATATCTAATGTATTCAGCTGAGTAGCCATAGAATGTTTTATTACATTTCCTGAGTGAGGGACACAGTAAGGTTGTGTTTCTGTTTTAGTATTAATAAAAATAGTACCGATTAGATTTTATGCCTATTTTATATTTGAGCTTGAGCAGTTTTTTTCTATAGGAAATGTGGTATTGCTAGGATGTAGTATGCATCTTCAACTTTTTTTTTTTTTTTTTGAGACACAGTTTTGCTCTTGTTGCCCAGGCTGGAGTGCAATGGCACGATCTCAGCTCACTGCAACCTCCATATCCCAGGCTCAAGCAATTCTCCTGCCTTAGCTGGGATTATAGGTGCACACCAGCATGCTCGGCTATTTTTGTATTTTTAGTAGAGACAGGGTTTCACCATGTTGACCAGGCTGGTCTTGAAGTCCTGACCTCAGGTTATCTGCCTGCCTCAGCCTCCCAAAGTGCTGGGATTACAGTCATGAGCCACTGTGTCTGGCTGCATCCTCAACTTTTTTAGGCTTACTCTTAAAAATATATTTTAAAGGAATTTCTTGTTTACAAAAATAACTTATAAATTATCTAAAAAGTCATATTTATTTTAAAATAATGTATTACTTAATGTTCCTGAAACATCATCTTTAAGATAATGGGAAATTATGATTTGGGTTGTGTGTGTCTATTTATTTGATTGATTTTTATTTAACTGAATCAAAATTTTATTTGCTGTGAATTATTATGACAGCATTAAGGATATGGATGCCTAATATTAAAACTGAGTTAGCTGTAGATTTGGAGAGTGCAAAAACCTTTCAAATTTGCTCCAATTTTTCACTCATAGGGTATCTCCTAAATCAGATTGGTTTTTTTTATGACTAACCATATGTAGGTTCTATTTTCTTTTTCTTTCCCACTAAATAAATTTTGGACATGTGTTAAGGCTATCTCTAGAAACGTGTTCATATACAGCTCTCCAACTCTCACATCTATGCCTAAAGTGCTGTGCTTGAAATTTATTTCTCATGCATATCTGTCTTTTAAAGCACACACTCTTTATGCAATGAGTAAATGCTGACAATCCCAAAAGCTAATACAACATAAAAGAGGTGAGGTTTCCAGTTCTCTTGATATTCTCTCCAAGGCTTTCCTCTTCGAGTATAGATGGTGTTGTGTTGAAAGGGGTATGATGTTGGTGAAAAGGGACTTGCTTTGCTATCTAAATTTAAAACCAGTTCTATTTTATAAACTAGAATCAGGTTTGCACTGGAATGCTGTCTGAATTCCAGGGCAAGGAGATCTTCATGTAGCCAGTAAAATCTCAGAATATTCTGTCACCTTGTGGTCTTCATTTTAACCTTAATTATCTTAGAATTTTAGAGTCCATGATGACATTAGGAGTGAGTAGTGAGATGAAACATGAAAGGATGATGGGTGAAAAAAATTCACTGAAGGATTAAAAATGAAAACCAATTCATGTAATATTCAGGGTACTTTCATATAAAAAATTGTTAAATGATAAACCCAATTCTAGATGGAAAGTACATAATTATTATTCCTGTTTTACAGATGAGAAGGCTGATGCTTTTAGAAAATAGATCATTTGTCTAAGACTACAGAGCTTGGTTGAGGGTTTTCTGATTCATGCTAGTACTTATTGCTCAATATAGTCAGATATGGCATTTACATTTTAGGAATTATGTCACAACAAACCTTGGTGACATCAGTTCAAGAAAGATCTTCGGTTTTCTCTCCAACCACTCAGAGTACATCATCAACCTTGACCCAGGTAGGCAATTCCAATGGAGCTCTTCAATTTCAGCGTCCTTCTTGTTTTCTGGCCTACGTAAGCAAATTGTGTTGCTGGCACAGGAATTAAAAGCAGCTACATTGTAATCTCTCTAGAAACAATGTGGTAGAGGATTTAAGAGCATAAACTAGGTTCAGGATTCAATTGCCTATGTTCAAATCTGAACTCTGTGATTTATTATTATTATTATTGATCATGTGAATGGAACAAATATTTAGCTTCAATTTCCTCATCTGTAAAGTGGAGAAAATAATAGCACCCACCTCACAGAGTTGTTGTGATGAAGAAATGAATGATAGAGTGGGATAAGCATGCCTGCCATACAGTATGTGTTATATACTTGTTTGATGTTATTATTATTATTCTAGTAAGGGAATACTGTGATTAGATAGTACATATTCAGGCATAGGTTCTCTAAGAGGTTGTCCGGACCATCCAGTCTGTGCACCAGGATCCTGTCTATAAAATGGCTGCCAAGCCTTCCCAAAAAGTTTCTTCACTGACTTAACAATAAGAGTTCAGAATGACAGTTATAACACAAATAGGTGAACTAAACAGCGCTTTCCAAACAGTTACCCCAAGCTAAAGAACATATCTGGTCAATACAAATAACCCTCAGGAATAACTGCAGTGTGATTCTGCTATTAGAGACAAGATGAAACAACAAGGTGGGGCTACTATGATGTCTACCTGTTACTTGCCATTTCAATGGGAAGCATGAATGCAAACAAGTAATAACAGTCTGAGGAAACACATGAGTTTTTTTCATTTATCATTCAGTAATGAAGACAATAATAAAAACACACTTCTGGTCATGTATTCCAGCAAAATGTTCTTTCTTCACATTCAATCTCTGTACCCACTTCCTCATTTCCTATTCACTATCCAGTCCCCTGCTATTTGACTTATTTCTTCATGGTTCCTTTTCTGTTATAAGCAACCTAAGTGGCCATCAACTGATGAATGTGTAAAGAAAATGTGATGCCTATACACAATGGAATACTATTCAGCTGTAAAAAGAATGAGATGCAGTCATTTGTAACAACATGGATGGAACTGGTGGAGATCATTATGTTAAGTGAAATAAGGCACAGAAAGACATCACATGTTCACTTATTTGTGGGATCTAAAAGTCAAAACAATTGAACTTATGGACATAGAGAATAGAAAGATGGTGATCAGAGGCTGGGAAGGGTAGTGGAGGGCTGAGGGACATGGAGATGGTTAACACATTCAAAAAAAAAAGAATGAATGAATAAGACTTACTTGATAGCACAATAGGGTGACTATAGTCAATAATAACTTAATTGTACATTTTAAAATAACTTGAGGAGTGTAATTAGATTGTTTGTAACTCAAAGGATAAATGCTTGAGGGGATGGATACCTCATCTGCCATGATGAGCTTATTTCACATTGCATACCCATATCAAAATATCTCATGTATCCCATGTATACATTAACCTATTGTGCACCTACAACAGTTTTAAAAAATTAAAAATATGAAAAAAACCCAAAAAGTCTCTGGGAGTATCAACAATAAAACTGCACTAAATGATCATATGGGTGATTGATTTTAGTTGAAACAATGAGAGAAGCCATCACAATTTTAAAACTTTGAGCCATTTTTGTGGGTTTTCTGGGGCATTAAACATTGCTGATTGTTCTCCTTGGTAGGGCTTTCTGGCCATCATTTTTGACTTAGTTTTAGATTTTGTCTTAATCTGTCTAACAAAGTAAAGCGTTGTTTAGGGGCCCAATCTTATTTTTATTATTCTTTCACTTATCATTATGTCTTCAGTGACTTCCAACTCCCTGGTTTAGCTATTGTTTATATGCTGATAACTTTGAAATGGATGTTTTCAGTTTTGATTTCCCTGATGGAAGGAAGATCAATGTGAGCTTTTCCATCAAAGACAAGTTGAGTGTTACAAATGTTGGGATCCCCTTAAAAATATAACTTAAGAAATAATTATCCTGATTTGTCTTTGTATTTTTCACAGTGGAGTGCATGGTACTTCTAATGTTAAGAACTTAGAAGGCACTAAATACATAATAAATAAATGAATTTAATTTTGTAAGTTCTTAAAGAATGAAGAAGCAGCTGCTCCCTGTGCCTGTCTAAATTATTAAATATAAATTTCTTAATATAAAGTTTAAACTTTAAGAAAAATATATTCTCATGAATTGAAAAACTTTCATCATTGTTTATAAAATGCAGCCACAGAGTTCTGCTTCCCTGAAGAACACACCATGTGTTCCCAACAACTTCTCAGAAGTGTAATTCATTATCCAGCTGTTCTGTGGTTTATGTAAATTACTTTTCCTGGAAGAACTTAAAACTGTAACCAGTCAATCACTCGAAAGATCAGTTAGTGCAGTTAAGTCGATAATGCTCCCAGTAAAGTAACATTCCATATATCTGTTTTTGTTACTGATCTGTGATCCTGAAAACAATTTCATGTTTGTTGTGCCTCGTTCTTTCTAATTTTAAAATAAGGCCACAGTTGATATTTCAAAAATTAAAATTATAAGATAAAATTTTCCAATGAAAATATAAATTACATTGATTATTAAATAAATTATATAATTTAGGGTGGTTTGACTATGAATTACAACCTCAAGGGATTCCAATTAATCAAAACATTATTCAAGAGACAATAATATCTTAGGTGAGTTGAAGTTCCCCCCACCCCACAATTTCCTAACAATAAGTCCATGAAATATGTATTATTATCTCTGTTTTAGAAATGAAGAAACTGAAGAAAGGGTTGAGAAGAATGGTTAGAGCAGAAGGACAGTGTGCGGGTAGTGTGGTGCTAGTAGGAAAAGAGGGGAGAAATAGAATAAAATGGATTGAGGGAAATTGGAGGAGTAAAGAGCTTCTTGAAAAAATGAGTGGTCAATAAAGTCAAACATTAAATAAAAATTATGTAAGATGAGAAAGAATTAACTCTTACTTTGGTAATTAGAGGATTCTGGTAAATTTGGTAACACTCACTTTAGTGGGCAGGCAGAGGACGTGGCCAGAGTGCCTGAAGCAGAGAACAGTGGGAGGCAAGGAAGCTGATCAGTAAATATGGGGAAATGATGCAAAGGTGAGACACGAGGCTGAACGACTGCATGTGGGAGGCAGCTTCTGAAGAAAGTTTTTGTGGCTGGGTGCAGTGGCTCACGCCTATAATCCCAGCACTTTGGGAGGCCTAGATGGGCGGATCATGATGGAGGTCAAGAGATTGAGATCATGCTGGCCAACATGGTGAAACCCAGTCTACTAAAAATACAAACATTAGCTGGGTGTGGTGGTGCGCGCCTGTAGTCCCAGCTACTCGGGAGGCTGAGGCAGGAGAATTGCTTGAACTGGGGAGGCGGAGGTTGCAGTGAGCCGAAATTGGGCCACTGCACTCCAGCCTGGTGACAGAGCAAGACTCTGTCTCAAAAAAAAAAAAAAGTTTTTGTTATGATTATTATTATTTTTCTTTTTTGTTAGTTTTACCAGTGACATTGCTCTGGGAAATTTATGTGATCACAAGCAGGAACCAGAGAAGGGGAGAGCCAAAAAAAAAAAAAATAGAAAATAGGTTTGATGATAGAGAAGATCCCTAAGGTGGAGGGAAATTATTGAATCCTAAGCCCAGGCAAAAGACTCCATTTCAATTAGGAGTAACAAGCAAAGCATAAAATGTCAGGGGCTGATAGAGATGAACATAAACAAAATAGGTTGGGGGTAGACTGGGAAGTTGACTTCTCTTAGTAACAAAATAGAAGGCCCACTTCCCTGGGACCTTATTTCCTTGGGGCCCAGAGTCTGATGTGTCTAATCATATTTTCATTAAACTTCAGCAAATGAGGATATTAGGGACTCTACCAGAGGATATTTTAGATACTCGGAAAAAATTCTGAGCCAGTTAGGCGCAGATATGCCAAGCAAGCCATACAGGAAAGGGTTAATTTAGCAGGCGTAGGTTGCTGAAACATTGCACATTTCAGAAAAAGCCCTGTCTTTAGGACTGGCTACTGGGAGATCACCTTTGAGCCCTTAGAAAATAAAATGCTCCTTGCTAAGAATGTTTTTGAATGCCTGAAAAGTGTGACTAGGTATGTTTATCCTAATAATATGATTTATAGTGAACACATATTTTTGTTCTGGGTGCTGGGGTCTGAGTAGCTGAAGTCAGTTCAGGTGAGTCTTACATGCATGTAGATCTCAAGGCTTAGGTGAGCTTCCCTCAAGTGGCATCATTTTGACCATGGTTGTCACACATCCCTTCTGGGAGAATTGTATGTCCCTGTGTGTCTCTGCTGGAGGAACACCTGAAGTTTGCCCCTCCTTTCTCCTGGACTTCACTCCATGTACATTTTTCCTTTGATGATTTTAATTTTTGTTCTGCCATTGTAATAAAAAGCAGTTACCATGAGTGTAATAGCTATCTCGAGTCCTGTGAGTTCTAGCAAATCCTAGAGCATGAAGGTGGCCTCAGGGACACACAACCCACATAATAAATATTGATTATAAATAATTCAACATCACTTCCTGTTTTTAAAAAGGTGTTTCTTTTTAATGGCTTAGTGAATTCTTTATTATTTATTGATCAATGAAGTGCCCATTAAGGTCCGGGCCCTATGCTAGGTAGAGAATATAGGGTAGTGAGCCTATGTCTCCACTCATAGAGCTTGGAGAAGCACAGAGGTGACAAATTAAGCAAAATATAAACAATCTCAAGTATGATAAATGCTAAATAGTAAATACAAACTCATCAAGAAACAGACTGAGACAGGGACACTTTATATGGTATGGTCTTCATGGAGAGAGATCTTGCTTGAAAGAACATGAAAAATATGGATGGAAGATCAGCAAATTTAAAGGCCCTGAGGGTGATAATAAGTTTAGCATATTTTTGGAATAGAGAAAAAAACAAATTGACTAGATAATAAATTAACAAGAGGGTGGTTTGTAAGAATTGAAACCAGAGCTTGGAAAATATTGCACATATATATAGTTGGACTATGTATGTATGTTTCCATATATGAAAAAAGGGATACTAAAAATATATATGTAGTCATTTATAGATACATAAGCACATATGTCATCATTTATAGGTACATAAACATATATGTAGTCATCTATATATAAATGGTAACACCCACTTTAGTGGGAAGGCAGAGGAGGAGACCAGAGTGCCTGAAGCAGAGGAACAGTGGGAGGCAAGGAAGCTGATCAGCAAATATGGGGAAAAGATGCAAAGGTGAGACACGAGGCTGAACGATTGCATGAGGGAGGCAGCTTAGATGACTACATATATGTTTACATATATAGTTGGACTATATATGTATATAAATGACTGCATATATGTTTTTACATATAGTTGGACTTTGTATATATATAGTCCAACATATATATATATATATATATATGTGTGTGTGTGTGTGTGTGTGTATACACACACACACACATATAATTGGACTACATATATGTTTACATACATATATATATATATATATATATATAAAGTTGGACTAATATGTGTTTTTTTTTTCAGTATCACTTATTGATGTGACCAATCTCTTTCACTTTAGCATACGAAAATCTTTTACTTTGTCTTCATACTCATTGGTATTTTACTGTCGTGTTTTGATTCAGTATAGGAACTATTAATCATTGCTACCATGTTGACCAGAATCCCTTTCTTTGTTTGAACTAAATAACACATGGAGAGTAAAATGCATTTGAGCATAGCTTTTAATCTTTATATTTTCTACTGTAAATAAGATTATTTGAATTTGTAGCATAGTTCTCCATGGAATTATAATAATGATTTTTCAAAATCTCTATAGTAAACACTTCCTATTTGATTTAAGACAATTAATGGATACATAAATAGGATATAAGAAATCATCTAAAAGCTATTCACATTGAATTACTGTCTTGTATAAATACTTCTTGATATAGACGCCCATTAATGACATTCCTCTTTCCTCAAGCACCTGTTCCTGGTAAAAAACAAGGGCTATATTGATTTGCTGCAATTTATCTTCTCCCAAGATTTTTGTCTTGACAGTCTGAGAAGATTAATATGAATTAATGGCATTTGCACAGCTAATTAAAGTCACTCTTCCTAAAGTCAAATCAATTCCTTTAATAGGAAGAGTGACAAAGCTTTGCTTCCTTGTTATAGTCTGCATGTAAATGTTCCCTGGATAAATCAGAATTTCTGAAAACATGAGGCAATGAACATAGTTGCCACTGGATAAGTAATTAGTTGCTGGGAACAACTGGTTCTTCAGCCTGGAATGACTGGCATGAAAATTCTCAACTGGCTTCAGCACAGCATCATAGGAAAGAGTGAGACATATTTCTTCCCCATCTTTTAGCATGAGTCAGCTCAAGCCAACTTACATATTTGTGGCAAGAGTGAGGTTTGTAGCAAGAGAGTGAGGATTAGACCAAAATTGTGGCTATTCTAGGCATGCTAACATAGGCTCTACATTTTGTGATATCACCAAAGACATTATTTACTTTCAGATTAATACTGTTACCTGCTCCAGTTGCATAAATAAGGCAGCTAGAAGAGTACTTGAGCATAGTCATTGCTTACCAGTTGTTTGCTGCTGTTGAGGGCTGATCACCATTATCTGCTGAATAAAAGTTCTCCTCTTGTTGCCTAGAAATGAGCTGAGAGTTGCCAATCCCTCTTCCTCCCACATTTGGAAAGGGAAATACATGAGCTGAGCTCCTGCAAGATCACCAGAAGTTGGGAAACTGGTGTTTTTCAGCATTCCTCTGGACATCTGACATTTCTAAACCCAGAGGATTTGATGTTCAAACACAGAATGTTGATGTTAGCTTACAAGGCTACACCTACATGTATTTTATACAGAGAGAACTCAGGAAGATATTTGGTTCTAGAACTTGTTGTATAGTCAGCTACATTTTGCCCAATCATGTCACTTCTCAGAAGAGGATTGAGGACTCATGTAACATGAGTATCTTATATCTATTGATTCAAACTTGTAGCTGGGAAGGTTTGTAATATTTTCAGCAAGACTTTTTGTCAATAGCTACCATTTTCATTAATATAAGACATGTGTCTAAAGAGTAATTATTTTAGGAGTAATAATGATTACCAATATTCACATATTTTATTAGCATACATTGATATTTGGTTTCACATTTGAGAAGGAGGTGACTAGAATGGCAGTTTTAGCTAAATATTGCTAAAGTATAAGTGGCACAGAGGCTGAACACCTAGGTCTTGGCAAGTTTGTTTATAAACCAATATATTATTTCAAAAAGCAGTGGAACAGAAAAAATACGTGATGTTCTCATGAATTAAAATAATGACTTAGGACTGACAAAGAGGAAATGGAGAAATTATCTCTGTTTCCAGATTCAAAGGTAATAACAAAAAGGGAAGCCAAACATAAAAGAATGTCTTAAGCCACAGTGCAGAAAGCCACATGGCATTATGAGTATAATTCAGCAAACGTGGAATGAATGCTTATGCACATGGAAAATATTAGAGTATCAATCAGATGCATCATGCTGCCAGACTATAAAATGTATTCTAAGGCTATCTTAACCAAAACAGTATGATATTGGCATGAAAATAGACACGTAGATCAATGGAACAGAATAGGGAATCCAGAAATAAATCCATGTACTTACAGCAAATTGATTTTGCAAAAAGACACCAAGGATGTACACTGGAGAAAGAACACACTATTCAATAAATCATGCTTGGAAATGTAGATCTCCATATGCAGATGAATGAACGTACACGCCTGTCTCTCTCACCATTACAAGAATCAACTCAAGATGATTATAGACTTAAACATAAGACCCCAAACTATAAAACTACTTGAAGAAAATACAGGGGAAACATTCCAGTATATTGGTCTAGGCAAGACTTTATGGCTATGACACCAAAAATGGCAATAAAAACAAAGCAAAAATAGATATATAAAACTACAGTAAACTAAAATCTTCTGCACAGAAAAGAAAACAATAAAGAGACAATTTGTTAATTGGGAGAAAATTTCTGCAAACTATTCATCTGAGAAGGGACTAATAGCCAGAATATACAAGAAATTGAAACAACTCAACAGTAAGAAAACAAATAATCCCGACCACAAAGGGGCTGAGTGTGGTAACTCACGTCTGAAATCCCAGCACTTTGGGAGGCTGAGGCAGGTGGATCACTTGAGGTCAGAAGTTCAAGACCAGCCTGGCCAACATGGCGAAACTCATCTCTACTAAAAATACAAATACTAGCCAGGCGAAGTGGCATGCGCCTGTAATCCCAGCTACTTGGGAGGCTGAGTGAGGCAGTAGAATTGCCTGAACTGGAAGATGGAGGTTGCAGTAAGCCAAGATCATGCTACTGCACTCCAACCTGAGCAACAGAGCAAGACTCCATCCCCAAAGAAAAAAAAAGAAGAAGAAGAAAAGAAAAAGAAAAAAAGAAAATGGGCAAAGGTTGTGAATAGACATTTCTCAGAAAAAAGGCATGCAAGTGGCTAATGGATATATGGAAATATTTTCAGCTTCGCTAACCATCAGGGAGATGTGAATCAAAACCACAATAAGATATCATCATACCCAATTAGCATGGCTATTATTAAAGGATACATTATAACAGATGCTGATGAGGATGTGGGGCTTCTATACCTTTGATGGCAATGTAAATTAGTATAGCCATCATGAAAAATATTATGGTGATTTCTCCCAAAACTAAAAATAGAACTACCTTACATTCCAGTAATCCCACTGCTAGATATTTATCCAAAGGAAAAGAATTCAGTACATCAGAAGGATACCTGCACCCCCATGATTACTGTAGCACTATTCACAATAGCAAATATATGGAATCAATTTGTGACCATCAACAGATGAATGAATACAGAAAATGTGGTATGTATGCACAGTGGAATACTACTTGGCCATAGAAAAGAATGAAATCATGTCATTTACAGCAACATGAATGGAACTGGAGGTCATTAAGTTAAGTAGATTAAGCCAGGCACAGAAAGACAAGTATCACATGTACTAAGATGCATGAGCTAAAAAATTTGATCTCATGGAAGTAGAGAGGAGAATAATAGATACCAGAGGCTGATAAGGCTGTATAGATGGGGATGGGAGGATAAAGAGAGGTTGATTAATAGATACGAACATACAGACAGCTAGAAGAAATAAGTTATTAGGTTTGATACTGGAGTAGGGTGAGTATAGTTAACAACAATATATTATATATTTCAAAATAGTTAGAAAAGAGGACTTGAAGTATTCCCAAAACATATAAATGATAAATACTTGAGGTGTTGGATACCCTAAATAACAAATATCATGTTATTTGTATATATTGAGTATACATACCACATTCTATATATGTGAGAAAATATCACATGTACTCCAGAAATTGTACCAATATTACGTATCAGTAAAATAAATTAACTTCCAACCAGAGCTGGATTATTAAAATGAATTATTGATGACTTTTACCCTTCCAATAATTTGCATTTTGAAAAAGAAAAAAGACATTATATAATGCATTTTATTTTTGATATTCATATTTCTGTAATAGAGATATGACTTCCAGAATTAGAAACAGTCTTCAAAACTTTCAACTACCATATCTTTTATGACAATTATTATTATGATTATTATTTTTGATACAGGGTCTCACACTATCATCCCAGCTGAAATGCAGTGGCAAGATCATGGTTTCTTGCAGCCTTAACCTCCTGGGTTAATCCTCCTGCCTCAGTCTCCCAAGTAGTTGAGACTACGCATATGTGCCACCCATGCTCAACTAATTATTTTATTTTAACTTTTGTAGAGATGGACTCTTTCTTGGGTTGTCCAGGCTGGTCTCAAAGTCCTGGCCTCAGGTGATCCTCCTGCACTGGCGTTCCAAAATGCTGGGATTGTAGGCATGAGCTGCTATGCCTGGAGCAATTAATTATTAAAAATAGATATGTGGATAAAAAGTGAATTTAACACATTCTTTTTTATATCTAGGTCCAGTAGTCAAATAAAATATATTCAATCCCAATGAAAATTATTTTATTTTCCCTTTTAGTTATGGACAAAAATTATAGAATTCATAAGGACACGGTTTGAAGAATTTTCATGGAGTACATATACACATACAATGACTCATATTTTAACAGTAGCCCAAAAGCTGTATCTGTGTCTCTGCCAAATCTCTACCTCCTACACATTATTTAAAAGAAATCACTATCTGAACTACTTAGAGATTAGTTTAGCTTAATTTTTTTGAAATTATGCATATAGAATCATATGACATATATTCTATTATAACTGGGTTTGTTGCTAAAACTATGTTTGTGATTCATCCATATTTTTGTATGTATAGTTAAATTTTATTGCTTATGGCATATTATTATATGAAAATATCAGAATTAATTTATAAATTCTAATGTTGATAGACTTGTTTATAGTTGGTTTTGATGGTGATAAAATATCATAAATATTTTTATCTATGTTACAAATCTTTTTGAAGGCAGCTATGCTCACCACTATACCACCAACACTGTACTGTTACATTACTTTTGTTATGGATATTCATGAAAATTAGTTTTCTCTAAAATTTAATCTGCAGGACACTGGGTTTGATGGTAGATAATGCCAAAGACCTTTCCAAATATTTGTACCAATTTGCATCTCCATTAGCAATGTAAGAGAATTCCCATCACCTATCTCCTTATCAGTCATTGTCTTAGACTGCTCCGGCTTCTATAACAAAGTACCATAAACTGGATGGCTTATATGCAACAATAGTTTATTCTTCCACTTCTGGAGGCTGGGAAATCCAGATTAAGGTGTCAGCAATTCACTGTCTTGGGAAGGTCTGCTTACTGGTTTATTGATATCTGTAATCTGTACCCTAACATGGCAGAAGAGGGGCAAATGTACTTTCTAGGGGCTCTTTTAGAAAGACGCTAACTCACTCATGACCACTCTGCCCTCATGATCTATAAACCTCCCAAAGGCCCTACTTCCTTTACCATTACCTTTGGGGTTAGAATTTTAATATATAAATTTGGGGAGTACACAAACATTCAGAACATAGCAGTCATTTTAATTTATCCTGTTCTTTTTTAAATTTATAACATCATTTCATTATAATTTTTTCTTTGCATTTTCTTGATTATTAATGAATGTGTGCATATCATTATGTATTTATTGAAGCTATAGACAGTTGTTTTGATAATATGATTAGCATGTTCCTGAAACTTTGCTATAATTTTTTTTTTGCCTTCATTTTGCTTGTTGAATTAGAGTTATATTTTGGATATGAGATAATTTTCATTTATTTGTGTGGAAAGCAGTCCTTCTTCCATTCTATGTAGTTTCTGTTGTCCTCCTTTAATTATGCCATTTGACCAATAGAAGATTGTATTGTTAATGTGTTCAATTTTATATTTTTAATTTATTTACTGTTTTTTTAATGCTGTTTAGGAAATATTCCCTTAGCCCAAAGACTGACAAAAGGTCATTAGGATCTGTGTATACTACCCAAATGTTAAAAGATGGGATATGTCAAAGAAGGTTTGAGAGACAGTTCAAGATGGGTGACTGGCCAGCATAAGACAGATATAACAGTAACACTTTTATACTGTTGGTGGGAGTGTAAATTAGTTCAACAATTGTGGAAGAGAGTGTAGCAATTCCTCAATAATATAGAAATAGAAATATCATTTGACCCAGCAATCTCATTATCCAAAGGTTTATAAATCACTCTATTATAAAGACACATGCACACGTATGTTCACTGTGGCACTGTTCACAATAGCAAAGACTTGGAACCAACCCAAATGCCCATCAATGATAAACTGGATAAAGAAAATGTGGTACATATACACCAGGGAATACTATGCAGCCATAAAAAGGGTGAGTTCATGTCATTTGCAGGGATATGAATGAAGCTGGAAACCATCATTCTCAGCACTGGGGCCTGTTAGGGGATGGGGGTTAGGGGAGGGATAGCAGGGGGTGGGGGTATTGGGGAAGGATAGCCTTAGGAGAAATACCTAATGTAGATGACGGGGTGATGGATGAAACAAACAACCATGGCACATGTATACCTATGTAACAAACCTACACATTCTGCACATGTACCCCAGAACTTAAAATAAAATAAATAAATAAATAAACAGAAAAAAGACAGCTATCAAATATGAATTGGAGACTTGAAAACATTTGATTAGAAGGACATTTCAGGAAATAAAGATCTGTCAAGATTCTAATTAAAGCAAGAGAGCACAAGTTCACAGACTCAGGAAATCAGGCAACAACATGTTAATAGCATGGAGCTACATCATTGAGGACTTGCCTTGTAAGGGGGAAAAGGAAGCATTTTCTTGGGGTTATATTAGGCCACTGTGTTACATGTAAATGGGCAAAGCCAGGGGCTTGGAGGTCTATATTTATCAGTTACTGAACTTCAACTAACAAGAATTTTGAAAACCCAGTGAATTGGATATGTGAACTGATGACGTCTGAATACTTTTTTACATTGAATAATAATCTTTGAGTGAAATGAACCTGGATAGAACATTCATGTGAAATGAGGGAGAAGAGAAATTGAGAAATGAGAACCAGGAGACAACTTGTAAAAAAAATAGGAAAGACAAAGCTAGAAAGGCCTGTTCAGATACCCCAGCCATTCCCTTTTATGCTTCTGAGAGAGACAGCATCCTAACACTAGTTTTGGGAGGATCATTTACTGTTGATGAAATAACATTACAATGCTATTGATACACTCAAAACATCAAAGTCAAAATACATGACTAAAACATACCACTTAATCATAGTATATACACATATATGTATATAAAACCATGCTCTACCTGTAAAACTCTACCTGTCTAAAATAATATTATTCCCTTGCTACCCTATTTATTCTCATAAGCAGGGTAAATTTGTCACTATGTATTTCAGTTAATTTCTATCTGATTTTGGTAAGAATTCTTCATTCTTCTCTCATGTCATTAACCAGAAACTGCCTGTGTTTGTGTACAACTGATAACTAAATACTTTTGCATTTCTAGTGTAATTCTACATGACAGAAGAGGAATTTTCTCCAGTTTCTCTCTTAGTAATCTGAGGATGTAGATAGGAAATTATTATACCCACAATGATAGAACATCTGTAATTATTCCTTTGCAGGGAACAGTGCTTGAGAAATAAACAACTAAAGACTTCTAAAGCCCTGGGAATACATCTACCCACATATATCCCCTTGTTCTTGTTCATATGAATTCTTTCATTCTATATGATGTGGTTTTTGTACTACCTGTTGCATTTTGCATTTCTCTGTGCTGCATTATGGGAAATTATAATCCCTAAAATGAATGCAGAGGTGGATTCAGAAAGTGCAACCCTAACAGCAACCAACAGAGAGCCTAGATGCTCTACCACTTTGTATTATGCAGGAACATAGTTTCTCTCCTCCTTTTTGTGATTGAGTCCTTGGTCTCTGAGATATTGAGGTGGGCAAGTGTGTGAACATCTATTTCTCTCCTAATTGGTCTCATTTATTGTTCTGAAGTTAACCATTGGTATTTTGGTTCGTAGATAACATTCTTGAGTTTTATAAATATGTCTACACTGATGACATTTTCAATTACTTGGTTATTTAAGGAATATATAAATAGGAATTTTATAAGTTAATAAAGCACTGAGACTTTAATGAATATCTTATCTGGAAGCTCAACTTTACTATATGCTGATTTTAATCAAGTTACAATTTAAAGTTCATTCCACCCTAGGCATATCTAAGCAATGTTGGTTAGACTCATGGAACCCAATGTTTTATTTCCTGTACTGTTAAAGAGAAGGTACGAAAGTTGTATTAAAACTTTTTTAAAATGCAATTTCTGAATTACTGTCATATACAGCAAGTATTCCTGTAATTTGAAGTGGACATTGTGTTAAGGTGAAGATTTGATTTGAAAAGATGAAGGTTAAAGTATGCAAAGCACTCGAAATCATGCTCTAATGGCTTAATAAATGTGGATTATTATTATTAAAAATATTGATCATCTCAGTACTATGAGGATAATAAATACATGCTAATATAATATAGTGGTGGTAGAAACATAAATTTTAAAGTCAGAATGCCATAAGATAGAATAGCTTTTTTTAATTTTTCTTTTGCTACAGGAGGTATGTGACCTTCTTCTGCAAAGTAGGACAAATAATACCCATCTATGACTCTAATAAGTTTTAATACAATGAGAGTAAAAGTACCTGGCTTAATGTTTGACACAATCTCAGCACTAATATGACCTTTCTTTTTCTTTCTTGAGGAATCTGTAGGTAATTGGGAGCCATTAAAAGATGTGAAGGTGTTCATACAGATTAAGTTGTTTTCACCACACTCAACTAAATCAGAATCAAGAGGCCAGGGTCAAAAGTACTTGGGGCACATAAAATTGCTCCAAGAATGTAATTTTCTGCAAGCCGGGTTGCTAAAACTGCCTGGTATAACCCTAAGATGACTTTTACCTAATAGCTGCTGAAATGACCTTCTGGGAGACTCTAAGACTAAGACTAGCTTTTATATACTGCCATCACACACAGATCAGAGTTTGCCAAATCCAGAAAACTTTACTAGTTCCAATGAACTTCTTTTCAAAACAATACACAATAATTCTCTCTTTTTGTGATATCCAACTTTCTCTTTGTTTGTCAAACACACTGAAGACTACTTGGTCTGTGTGTATGCTCCATATTGCAATTATGTGATTTTCCCATAAAATGTTAAATTTTAGAGATTTGTCTCTACATTTTATTTTGGCTCTCACACAGATTAGTGACAAGGAAGTAATTAAACTCACTGTGTTAGGCCACATTTAGTAACTTGTGTTGGAGTTGGAGAACAATAAAGCAAACAAGGAAGCAGGTAACGGGGCAAGCTACTTGGGTTAGGTGGTAGCTATGGCCGTGGCAAAAACAAATGGAAAGGAGACACGAAATAACAAAATTAAAATACTTAATTGAGACTACTGAGGAAAGCAAAGCCAATTCTTCTTGCCTGTAAGTATCTTAACCCAGAAGTCCAGTATCGGCATCTTTTATGATGGTCGAAACTGCCATTATGAAATAACTTACAATTACATATATGCTGTTTTTCTTGTTTTCGTCGTTTTTATATACTATAAAGTGTTTTATTATCAGAAAAGAGGCACTGTATTTTCTTGGTAGTCTTGTTGTCAAGAAGGCTTCCTTTGTAACTCATCCTAAACTTGCTTTCCCTTAATCACCTTGTTTGATTCTCCACTATATGCTTTCCTCCTTCAACGAAGAGTGGTTCTTGACATTCTTCCAGTGAAAATATTAGTGAACTGGGACTGTGCCTTCAACTGGTTCCTTTCACCATCCCCCTAAAAGAGTCAAACCTATGAGATTTATATCTATATGGTTATTTCTGTCAGCAGAGTTTCCCACTCACAATCATGTAATCATTGATCCCCTCAGTTGTTTCAACTAAAACAAGTACTTCATTGTTATTAAGCATTTAACATATCATATCACTCTTTGTAGCTCTTATGTTTCAATAAAAATTCACATTTAATTTGTTTTCCAGTAATACTCCAAGGAATTATTCAGTAATCATGTTTTCTATCTTCTCTGCTCATTGAATATCTGTTAGTATTTATGCATCCCTAGAGACATAGTTTGCATCCTTCTCAGCAGAATTATGTTTTGTTATGTTGGACTCAGAGTTCTGAGACATTTGCATCATTTCAGTTGAGTTTCTCTCAATTACAGTTTTTCTTAAACCGTTTTAGATTTAATATTGTTTGAAAGTATCATATGCATTTTGTATATTCCTTCCTACAGCTCATACTAGTGCTGTGACATAAAACCAAAGGGAACACAACCTGGCTTTCTCCAGAGGCCTCTCAGATATATGATTTTGACTTCCCATCACCTTTTGTTTTAAATAAAGTAGGTTTCTGCTTTAATAGTATGTAAACAAATATACAGCAAAAAGAGGCAGCTGGAAAGATAAAATCAATTAATGTTTTGGGGTGACAATAATAACTCATATAATAATATTCATGGCATAAATTCACTGAAGTCATAACATGTACCCTGCTATGTTACAAATGCTTTATATGTATTGTTTCAGTTGAGACACACAACACTTTCATAACTTAACGATTCTTCTTATCCCTATTTTTTTATTGCATTTTAGGTTTTGGGGTACATGTGAAGAACATGCAAGATTGTTGCATAGGTACACACATGGCAGTGTGATTTGCTGCCTTCCTCCCCATCACCTATAGCTGGCATTTCTCCCCATGCTATCTCTATCCAACTCCCCACCCACCATTGTCCCTCCCCTATTTCTCCCTGACAGACCCCAGTGTGTGATGCTCCCCTCCCTGTGTCCCTGTGTTCTCATTGTTCAACACCCGCCTATGAGTGAGAACATGTGGTGTTTGATTTTCTGTTCTTGTGTCAGTTTGCTGAGAATGATGGTTTCCGGGGTCATCCATGTCCCT
>CAUYQU010080318.1:0-143732 GCA_963574635.1 Cheracebus regulus
TGGGGTGTTTTTTATCTCACTCTCTGTGTTGGTAGCGGTGTGTGTGTGTGTGTGTGTGTGTGTGTGTGTGTGTGTGTGTGTGTGTGTGTGTGTGTGTGTGTGTGTGTGTGTGTGTGTGTGTGTGTGTGTGTGTAGGCAGGAGCTAACAGAGGTGTCTCCATCAGATCACTAGGTACAAAGCCAGTTTTTTTGATGGGGACCCCCAGATTTTGTGTCTCAGGGTCTTTATTTTGGAACTATTCTCTTTAATCAGAAAAGACTCCTCTAATCTCTTGCCTAGGTAGAAGAAAGGGTTGGGGAAACATCTGTCCACTATATTCCCTCATTTCTACATTTTAGTTCCACACTATGAAGATATTCTGGAAAATATAGGATAGTAAGGGGAGGCAAACAACCCAAGGGATTGTCGGGTGAGAGGGGAAGGAGGTGAGCACATGCAAGATAAAAGACATCCAGTTAAGACTTGCATATTTTTTTACTTGATATCAGAGATGTGTCACCAAAATCAGCAACAGAAAAAACAAAACCAAAAATAAGCTCTTACTTCAGAGTATCCTAACTATCCCAGACCCTACTATTTTAAAAAGTTGACTTTTTTTGAGTTTTTCATTCATGCTTCAAAATAGCTCTGAAATTAGAAAAGAGGTATGTTCCCGAGTGCACCAATTACAATGAAAAATTACTAAATCAGAAAGATGTCCCAGTCCTAGCTGTGAGTTCACTACATACGCTAGATGAATTAGCTACAATATCCCAAACAATAAACATAATTCCTGACTCAAGAGTTTTCTTTCATTCAAGAAATATTGTTAAAAATAGTATTATACTTAAAACATTGCTGCATGCACAGGTTTTGTAAAATGTGCACTGGGGGAGACAGGTGTGTGTAATATGACTCAAGTGACAGCCTCCTCCATTTCTGTAAAAATTATACATAGTAATTGCAGATAAATGCTTATAAATCTAAACAGATGAATTTCAGACTATTCTTTGCCTTTTTTAAAAACAGATCAGAGCCGGGCGCAGTGGCTCACACTTGTAATCCCACTTTGGGAGGCCGAGGCGGGCGGATCACGAGGTCAAGAGATTGAGACCATCCTGGCCAACACAGTGAAACCCCGTCTCTACTAAAAAATATAAAAATTAGCTGGGCATGGTGGCGCGCATCTGTAGTCCCCAGCTACTCGGGAGGCTGAGGCAGAATTGCTGAGGCGGAGGTTGCAGTGAGCTGAGATCGTGCCACTGCACTCCAGCCTGGCACCTGGCGACAGAGCAAGACTCTGTCAAAAAAAAAAAAACAGATCAGAAAATGAATTGATTCTCCAGTGTCCCATGTAATTTTCCTCAAATCTTTGGCAATTAATGTATACCCGTCTAGGACTGTATTTTTCACTTTCCCAATATCTTTTCATTTCTTTCCAACTTTCAATCAAATTAATATATACAATTCAACTCTTCCTTCAAATTCCAAGTAAAATAGCTCTGTATTCTCAAGAACGAATTACAGGTGGGAAAAGGCATTTGATGAAATGTACAGCTCACAAAAAGCATCTAACTTAAAAGAAAATTACCTCCCTTTGTAGTATAATGGTTACCTGTAATCTGCCCCAGAAATCTGGTTCTGTCTGGATCAAAAGTGATCTGGGAGGGATGCATTAGTCATGTAAGTGGCTAATGTCAATAACCCAATTTAAGCTTGAGCGGCAAAAACAGAAGGTCACAGCCATTTATAGGCTCATAGTTGAGTCTGCCTCAGCTATGAGGGCTGTATTACCATCTGTTTATATCTCTCCAAAACCCATCTGACATATAAGAGGATGCTTTCTCAGGGATCCAATGTCTTTCTGACTTGGAGGAGACCCTGTATAGCAAAGCATTGCTTTCTGAAAGAATAACATTAGAGCTCTTTGCATTTGATCACCTGGAGTGGTTGTTTAACATGCAAATTTCTGGATGCTGAAGACCTAGTAAGAATCACTGGGGATAGGACCAGAAAATCTGTATGTTAAACAAGTATCAGGTAATTGTAATGCACACTTCCATTTGAGAAATGCTGACAAAGGGAACAGAGAGATGACAAAAAAAACCACAAAGAATTTTCCACTAGGAAAATTCCAATTAGTGCACTCAACGATACAGAGGGCAGGCTGGGCGTGGTGGCTCACGCCTATAATCCCAGCACTTTGGGAGGCCGAGGTGGGTGGATCACGAGGGTTAGGAGTTAGAGATCAGCCTGGCCAATACGGTGAAACACCGTCTCTACTAAAAATATGAAAATCAGCTGGGCGTGGTGGTGCGTGCCTGTAATCCCAGCTACTCAGGAAGCTGAGGCAGGAGAATCGCTTGGATCTGGGGGGCAGAGTTTGCAGTGAGCTGAGATCATGCCACTGCACTCCAGCCTAGGCGACAGAGCAAAACTCTGTCAAAAAAAAAGGAGGGCAATGGGAAAAAAGGAACTAAAAGGTTTAAAACATCTACTTAAAGGACCTCCACTAAACTATTTAGCAAGAGGTTTCCAATTATTCTGGTTTTCCAAAATGCACTCATAATGATGGAAGTATAAATTCAATTTCTACATTTTTATACAAAATTTCAAGAATTCTAAGCACCAACTGACTTACTAAAAAAAAAAAAAAAAAAAAAGCCCAGTATATAAGGCAAACTAGAGAAAACATTTAAAAAGAAAATACAAAAATTTTGCTTTATCCAAAGGATGAAGCTCAAAACTCTCCCAATCTTGGAGTTGTGTCATTTGTTAAGTCACAGCTTACCTCCCCCTACCCACAAAATGTCCACTCAAACTCTTCCACTGTGACCAACAAAAGCATTTGTATTGGTGTTTTGAATGAAAATGGGGGGAAAAAACCAATTAGCGCCAAATAGATAGTGGTTTTAACATAAAATACTGATAATGTCTTTTTTATACAAAAAAAATGTCCAAAGAAGAATAAGACTGACAGAATATTAGCACATTTTTGAGCTCCTTTGTGAAGCTCTATTTTCTTAAACACAATTCAAATACATGCTGTTACAATTTTTAGATCTACCTGACACAAGAGCAAGGAAACTTGTTTCTTTAAAAAAAAAAATGCTCCAAGATCTCTAATTTTCAATTAGGCTGCACTAAGTAAACAAGGTTGTTTAATGAATAATAAAAACCTTCAAGATGGACTGACTTGAATGGCTTGAAAACTCCGAAGATTCATCTTTAATATCATCTTGTCGTCTTTGGACAAGGCGGGAAGCTCGCTGTTTGTACAGCTGATGTATTGCTGATTCAAGTTCATTAATCAGTGGCACCTGTAAAAATACAACACACTCCGTAACACCAAACTCCTCAGCTGCTTACTTATTTGAGGGTTCCATACTATTTCCGGATTTCTGAAAAAGTACCCTCTCTCTATGGACAGAATAATCATGAATCCCCAACAGCATACAAGCAGCAAATTCAGTTTTACATTTGGGAAACGACACTTCTTCTTTTAATCCATGCACAGAGCTATAATGTCCAGTGCCTAGTTATTGGAGTAAATGTTAGTTAAGAAATGTAACACTTCAGTATTCATAGAACAATAAAGAAATGTCAACAATTTTAGAGCTTTTCCTTTAGAGAGTACTTAGAAGTCTTTTTAATGTGTATTTTCAATTTTCCAGCAGCATTATCTGCATTGTAATTTTTGTAGCTCAAAGTAAAATGTGATCACTGTGCAATACCAAAAGAAGTGCAATGGCTCTATGAGTCGGTAAGAACAAGAGTCTGCTAACTCTCCAATTTTGCACGTTTAAGTTGCTCTGCCACTCACATGTACCAAGTACTTTACGGTAATCTATTAAACTATTCTGTAGCTTTATTACACATTTTTAATGTAAACAAAATAATTGCTAGGGCGAATAAAATTTCCAGCTATCACTAACCTGTCTGAAATCAATATATCTCAAATTTAGAAAGTTGTTCTCTGTCAAATGTTTACATTCTTCCATATTTTATAAAAAATTCATTACATGAATCGTGCACTTACAAAGTCAATAAATTTTTCCCAGTTTATATCCCTAGCCAAAGCATTTACTTGATTCATATAGAATACAAAAGAACATGACAGCTAACTTAAAACAGAAAACTTTCTTTTTATAAATACTTTATGTTATAACCAAATGCTAAGAAACTTTCACATAACACTAATGACCACTACACATACCTGAGGAAACCAGAAATTCTAGTTTCCTGATGGTTAGTGCAAATGGAAAACACATTATTTAGAGTTTGGGAACACTGGCACCAAGTGTTATAGCAGCTTCCTGAACTCAACAGACTGCAAATGGAAAATAAAAAAAGGTAGGTGGAATACAAAGATGTCTGTAATAAAAGCAATTCTATATATTTGCATAATTCCATTGCAAAAATAGCAAATGTTCACAGAAAGGTCAAACTAATGGAGTTATTTTATTCTTTAATATGCCACACCATGGGCAACAATGTCCCCAAATCTGCAATGATTATCCTTGATAGCTAAGATCAGAGACTCTATCATTAAAATTTACCATAATCTGATTTTTTTAAGCAATTACTGCCATATCATTGCCATTTACACTTCCCCACACCCTCATTTTATAAAAAACCATGAAGTACTGAAGATAAATAAACCTAAGAGACATTCTTTTATTGTTTAGTCCTAGAGACTGTTAAGCTTCCTGTACTCTAAGAACTACCCACCTAAGCTGGCATCATACAGAATATAATTTTGCAATGTATAGTTAAGATTCTGACAATGTAGCTTTTCTCTTTAGGTTAACTGGAATGCCTTTTACTGGAGGTACAGAGAAAAACTCTACAGAGAATAAAAGCCCTAAACAGACTGTCAGCTTTCATTCAAGTTTCTTAACAATACTGATTTATCTCCAGAGTCTGCACCATGTCAATTTCTTTATCCTAGTCGAACTCAAAACTCTTACGGATTATTACTATTTTAGAACCAAAGTTAAGGCAAAGAACATAAGAAAGATAATTACAGGGAAACAAAAACAATGGCAAGTTAAAATGATTTAAAAATATTTAAAACAGAAGTTTAAAAACCACTTAAATCTTTATAAGCAAAGAGGAAAAAAGCAGAGAGTTTTTTTATGGTTTACTCTGAAATAATATTCTTATAGTAAAATTAAATTAAATACTCCAACTATTCAATTATTTCTAAGTATCTCCAAAGTAACAATTTATATTATCAACTCAGCAGTAGTCTTTTTTGTTTGTTTTGTTTTCTTTCTTTCTTGTTTTTTGAGATGGAGTCTCGCTCTGTCGCCCAGGCTAGAATGCAGTGGCACAATCTCGGCTCACTGCAACCTCTGCCTCCTGGGTTCAAGCGATTCTTCTGCCTCAGCCTCCCAAGTAGCTGGGACTACAGGTGCATGCCACTATATCCAGCTAATTTTTGTATTTTTTTTTTAATAGACACAGGGATTCACCGTGTTAGCCAGGATGGTCTCGATCTCCTGACCTCGTGATCCGCCCACCTTGGCCTCCCAAAGTGCTGGGATTGCAGGCGTAAGCCACTGCGTCTGGCCTGTTTTTTCTTTATTTTTAAGGTTATCTTCTAAAGATCTAAGCTGAGTAGTACTCTTAATAAAATGAAATACATATGAAAATGTTAGAATAAAATATAATACTAAGCTTTAAAACAAGGTATATCTACTTCTCTTTTAATTAAAATGTAGTCACTGTATAACATATAAGGTTTAAGATTTGCTCCAAAAAATCTAAGTGACTCTGTATAACCACATAAACATAATCTGAAGTAGACTTCTCTAGGAACAGGGTAATCAAGAAGAGATGAAGTATACTAATAATTCAACAATTAAAAACTATAAACTAGGTTGTTCTACTTTTTAATTCAAGAAGGGTATGATCTAGCTGATCATATTACTGTCAAGTTTTTTAGAGTTGTATCTGCAATTATGAACATCTTAATTTACTCAAGTAAGTTCTGAAGCTAACGCCAAGATACTTCAAGAAGCAGCCCTCCAGGGACAAACTCACCAAGTATATAAGAAAAAGATTCTTTCTCTAGTCACAAAGGTTATGAAACCAGCTTCCACCATGCCCACTGGGCTCAGAAGAGTTTCGCCAGTAGTAAGGACACAACTGTCAACTCTGATACTCAGGTTCCAATTCCAACCTTGACTCCAGCTCCCAGCACAGAGGAATACAGTCAAGCCTAGGCTTCTTCCTCACCCTAAGCAACTGATACACCACAAGTGGTATCATCACTTAGACTGCAGTTGTTTCTCCAGAAAACAGGTGAATACAAAACATGGCAAACCCTACAGAAAGGACATGGTGAAGGCTATCTCATCCTGAATCTGGCCACAGACTAACTGGAACCATTAAGACCCATCAGGAAGAAGTAGACCCATCAGGAAGACATAGTCTGGCAATGTTCTTTTGTCAGCCCTTGGTTTTAGGGTATTCAAGTAATCAACAGAGACAATAAAAGTTAAAATACATATTAAACTACACTATATGCTTACAGATTCTAGAGTAATCTACACAGCCAATAAAGGAAATGTGCCTTCCAATCCAAAGTTCAGACAGGACATTGAAAGACCAGAGTTTCAATTTTTTTTTTGAAAGATAAGGCTGCAAAGTCCACAAATGCTTATAAACCAGTGCCTCAAACAATATTTTATTTTAAAGAAAAATGTCAATTAGGAGGTCATTTGAGAAATTAGCTGTGTATACCTAATTTTAAATGTAAACAATAAATGGTATAAGAGAATGCAAAAAATCTTGGCAATTGACTATCCCATTGAAAAAATGATATCCAGTGAATGATTTCTGAAATGAATCAAGCATAGGCTTATTTAGATAAAAACTATTAGCAACAATGGTGATCATCCAGGGTGTTAAAAAAAAAAAAAAAGAAAAAAAAAAAAAGAAAACCATTAAAAATTTGCAACTTTATGCATATTTAGAATTACTTGTAGAAACAGTTTAAAAATAGGTTTAAACCTGAACTATAAAAGAACATTTTATCAGATGAGTCCCTTATATTCTAAGAATTCGGCACAGGCCAATAATAATCTACCACCATATTGAAATAAGACTTGCCAAAGTCTTACTTAAATGTGCTTTAAGATATTTTCTTTTTTCCTGTTTTTAACAAAGGTACTATGTTGCCCCTAAGAGATAATGTCACTAATGAAGTGAAGAAAAATGAAGCATGACTTTTCATCACTTCTAATATTGAGTTCAGTGGGTACTTTCTGAGAATCACAGAATGTTCTACACAAGGCCATCTAGACCTCCCTAATTTTGCCTTATTCAAAGAGATTAATATTTTTGCATTCTTACCTTTTCACTGAAACACTCAAGCAAGTCTTGGACATACCCTCGCATTTCTTGCAAAAATTTATACCGTTCACCAATACCCCCAGAAGACCCTTCTAATCTTTCAATAGCCCTGGTAGAGTCCACTCGGCTTTGCAGATGTTTCTCATGCTGCTGTCGATTTGTTTTGTGCAATTCTTTCATGGAGTCCAACCTTAGGAACACAAAAGGATAAATATAACACATTTACATCCAAAGGTCTATGCTGTCAGGACTCTTGCAATACTATAATATGCATTTAGTTCCACTATTAGAACATAAAAATATTTGGAATGGCATCTTTTCATCTGTACTGCTTTTTTTTTTCTCAGAAAAAACAAAAAATGGCAGTTTACAGATTTTGTAGTTATTTTGTGGGCTAACCAAAATCTCACTTTTTGCTTTTCCCCCCATAGCGTGACTACACTTTTTCAGAGTCCAAGAGGTACAAACTCAGAAATGTCTTCAACAAGATCATGGAGTGGCATTTTTTTTTTTATAACTTTTCGAGGCTTCCACAGAAGTAATCCAAGAAGGTAGCAGAACAAAGTATGAAGTCATCTTCTGTTTAGCTTTTGAAGCTGGGCCAGTGAATCTTCTTTGCTGATGTTCTGCATCTGCTACCCCAGACTACATGTTGCCTGAGGGAACAGAAAGCTAGCAGACAGGTCTTTAAGAAGTTGATCTGCCCTACCTGTCTTTAAGCTGTTTCTTTACCAAATCAATAGTAACGGGAGTCATCTCATTACTGGGAGTTTTGAAAGGGACTGTATTATCTGTTTTTTGAGATTTGGCATCTGATGATCCATAGGCCGTATAACTATAAGGAATGCCATAGGATGAGCCGTAAGGCATTGTCTGGTAAGTGTTCTGGTAGTACATATTCACTTCTGCAGGCTGACTGGCTTGAACCTAGAAAAGAAATGCGATATAGATGAAAACTAGTGGTTAAAACTTTGAAAATAATAATAAGCCTTTAGAGTTAAAAAAATAACAGCAAAAATTATATTCATTTGCCAAACATTATGGAATAATTGCAGAATTCTTCAAAATTAGATAAAAACAGGTTTGGATGAATGTCCTATCTCTTGGTGGAATCACTGAATTTGTTTCTAATAATTTTCAGAAAAACAGATTATCAGAAAAGTTCAGAGTTGGAAGGGACATCAAATATCATTTAAGGCCACCTTTGATCAACGAAGAGGATAAATGCCTTGCCCATTGTCACAGAATCAACGGGCAACCAGGGATTAGAATCTAAGACTCCTGACATCCAGCCTAAGACTTTCTCTATTGTGCCATTATCTTAACTTCACCCTAAAAACACTATTAACAAAAATAGGTTTACATTTATGCAATTGTTCTCACTGTATTACTTACTTTTTACAAAACAAATTGTTATAACTATTTGGGAAGATATTTTTTCATCAATCTCAAGTTTTTGCATTATTGAGAAACCTATTTTCTTCAAAATAATTCTTAAAGTCCAAAAAATAAGCTATAGAAACAAAAATGTTTTATTTAAAGAAATGGTTCTCAAACTTTAGTGTGCATCAGAATCACCAGGAGGGACTGTTAAACAGAAATTGCTGGCCCCACTACCCCAAGTCTCTGCCTCTGTAAGGTCTCAGGGGGCTGATAATTTGTTTCTAATGAGGTCCCAGGTGATGCTGACGCTGCTAACTATAGGACCACTTTGAGAAAAACTGATCTAAGAAACTGGAAATTCTTCCATCATTCTGGCTGCAAAAAGCCAAACAGCGCAGTTTCTTCTAAAAGCCTATGTGTGTATATATAACCTAATGGGATTTTATGTCACTTGAATAACAAAGATTCAATGTGGAATGTTTTTTACTTTAACAAAATAAAAAAGGCTTTTTAATCCTTTAACTTTTAGTTTAATTCTTTAGTCTTACCTGAGGGATATTAATTCCTTTCCTTATCTGTTCCTGTTCCCATCGGCTGAGTTCTTCATCCTGTTCTCCAGTTACTAAAGCATCATCATCACTCCCCTCAATTCCTACAGCCATAAGCAATAAAGTAAGTAACACCCAAAGAGCAAAGAGGTAAAAGATGCTATCCTGACATTCCACAAGAACTGAGCAAAACTATTAACTCAATCTTACTAAAATGTCTAGTATGATCTCCTCTCTCATTTGGTAGTCCTGAGTTTGCCTGTTTTAAACACAGTATCCCTTGAAACTAAAGGCAGTATTAATGTAATAGTTAAAATCTTAGATAGGTTTCTTAATCTCTATAAACTTTACATCAACAAAGGGAACAAAAACCTAACGCCTCCTGAGAATATTGAATTATATGAATTTATGCATGTAAACTGCTAAGCACAATACCAGCCACACAATAAATGTTCAATAAACATTAATTATCACAATGATGCTACAGTTTTTAAAAATTCCAATAAGACACTTGTACCCAAGGAAGAAGTCCTCTAACACAAAATTTAGTAAGCATAAATGCTTTTTACTTGACTATGATATCAAATCACATTTAATAGCATTGGAGGCCAGGCATGGTGGCTCACGCCTGCAATCCCAGGACTTTGGGAGGTAAAGGCAGGAGAATCTCTTGAAGATAGGAGTTAAGAGAAACATAGCAAGACCCATAAGTAGAGAAAAATTAAAAATTTAGCCAGGTGTGGTGACACACACCTGTAATCCTAGATACTCAAGAGGCTGAGACAGGAGGACTGTTTGAGTCCACGAGCCAAGACACTGCAGTGAGCTACGACTGTACAACTGCACTCTAGCCTAAGTGATGAAATGAGACCTGCCTTAAAAAAAAGCAATGTAATAGATGTACTATTCAATTAAATCAAGTTACCTATTTCCTCAGCAATTTTTTGTCTTTGTGACTTTTCTTTCACAGAAAAAACGATCCGACGTTTTTCGTCATCATCTTCATCATCACTGGCATCATTCTCATCTTCCCTAACAAGGCGCCCTTTACCAGGCTCATTATCATGAGGAGTGAAATCTCCCAATTCTCGGGCCATTTGGCGCTTTTTCCTTGCAGCATGTATAAAAGCTGCATCTGGAATTTCTCCTAGAAACAAATGGTAAGAATACGGCAGTATGAGAGGTGCAAAGTTTCTATTTTCTTGAAAATATGAAGAGTAAAATAATCCAAGATAGCCTCATCACAGTGATGTTTCAGCTGCTGGCACCTCCTTCCCAAACTGTGTCTACAATCTGAAAGATTGTTAATTGAGTTTAAACAGAATCTAAAAGTCACTGAGGAAACTAAAAAGAACATATAATTGCAATATATATGGGAAAGAGTGGGATGGGGTAAAAAGGAAAAATCCACCAAAGCAGTTTTATTTTAACTGTAATTTTTTTTTTCATTTTTAAGAAATAGAAGTGGCCAGGCACGATGGCTCACACCTGTAATCCCAGCACTTTGGGAGGCTGAGGCGGGTGGATCACTTGAGGTCAGGAGTTTAAGATCAACCTGCCCAAATTGGTGAAACTCCATCTCTACTAAAAATGTAAAACATTAGCCAGGTGTGGTGGCGGGCACCTGTAATCTCAGCTACTCAGGAGGCTGAGGCAGGAGAATCACTTGAACCCAAGAGGTGGAGGTTGCAGTGAGCTGAGATCGCACCACTGCACTCCACTCCCTGCCCTCTTTTTCACCCCCCAGCAAAAGTGATGAAACTGCATTACTATGCTAGAAAACAGATAAAAATAATATAATCTCATGACCCTAAAAAAGCACTATTTGATATATAGTAAATTTCTCTTGCAGAAAGTTTTTAGTTTATCTGTAATCATACTGAATATTTAATTTTGTACCTATTTCTCATATTAATCATACGCTTTATGCTAATATCCACATTATTGATCTCCATAAACATAATTTTAAATGGCTTAACACTTTCTGAATGGATAAGGCATAATCTGCCACACAAATTAACCTTTTAACTATGGTAAAAATTAATGCCTCCCTACTTGCCTGTCATTTTAACAGCTACATAATATCCTAGCAAGTAAATGTATTATAATTTACTAATAAGCCTTTCCCCTCCTGCTAGACATTTATTCCTAAATGTTGCTCTTTGCAAATGTTACAATAAAAACATGATTTCCTTGGGATACATTTCTAGATATGAAATTACCTTGTTACGAGTAAGAACATTTTGAAATCTATTGATTCATATTGCCAAAGAGCTTCCCATAAGGACTGAACCAATTAGACTGCCACTAGGCATGTATGTAGAGAATTTACTAACTTTCTCAGCCCAGAGTAGCATTCTTTTTTTCATTGTATAAACATTAACAGGAGTTAAATGGTACCTCTTCACAATTTAAAGCTGGCTATTAAGCACTTATTTTATTCAAAAACTGATTAGCCAGTGTATAGACCTGCAAACTATTTTTTGCAGAAAACTAAAAAGAAGTATGAACATAAAACTAACAGAAATTAGTTTCGCTTTTATCAGCAGTTTAGAAGGAGGTTAAGTCAGTCTTAATCTGGGACTACCGGACCATTTTCCATTTACTTGAAGACTCATTTGCAAAATAAAATTACCTGTCTGTGAATAAACTTGGAAAAGTTGGGAAGCTTCTGGTTCTCCTATTTTCTATATTTGCAAATGGAAAAACTCCCTCTTCAAACAGCAATGTCATAGCAAACACCACTTAGCTAATTCCTTCCTAATAATCATCTTTAAAGATGGCCCATTCTTGAGGGGTTTAGTTTAGTTCTGAGAAATTCTTTTGGGTACACACCTGGACGGAGAACATTCAATGAAGATAAAGCATTTGAAAAAGCTCCACCAGTCTTTGGCTTTTCTTCTTCTTTTTCACTTTCCATATCCATTTCATCTTCACCATGTTCGCTGATGATAACTCCATCTTCTTGATTTGTATCCTTAACATGTCCTGTTTTGTCCAAAGGTTGTTCACCTAAATTTTTGAAGAATTAAAATATATATAAAATAAATTGCATAAATTAAGAAAAATTATATTTCCATGTATTGACATCATTAAAAATTTTTTTAATTAAAAAAAAAAAAGGAAGTACTTTTCGTTCTCAATTATGGGCTCAAACCAGTTAAGCTTGAATTGTTTTTAATTATTTACTAAAAACTCAAAACTCTTGAGTACACGAGTATGAAATAGCATAACAGATAAGATTAGGTAAAAATAATACAGAGGATTCAAGGATGCATTTGAGGCCCTGCTCCATCCCAGCTTCAGTAAATTGTATTAAAATTTCAACAATTTACCACAATTAACTGTTTTCTCCTCTAAACTCTCACAAGGAATTGCTTGGACTTCTTTGAAACATTACTTCACTTTATGCCAGTATTTCATTAACCCCTAATCCCATTCAAAGCAACTCTGTTATGAGCAAAGCACATTTACAGTCCAGCTAAGTCTCTTAGTAATGGACACTTTCATGGAATACCTTCTTAGCTCACTTTCATGGAATACCTTCTTAGCTCAAAACCACTTGTCAGCAATCACCTGAAGAAGTAAGACCGCAGCAGTCACATTTACACTGTGCAAGCCTGACCCCATTGCCATGACTCAATGTTTAAGAGTGGACTTCTGAATGAAGCAGAGATAACCCAATTGTCTTTCTGGGAATCTGGAATCAGGTCTAAGCCTAAAGGCTATGATATGTAAACTAGGAAGGGAACTGTGGAATGGCCACATTCTGCCATCTGGACAGAAAAGAGAGTTCCCTAATTCTCAGTTCTAATCCACTCCTGAGGCCCATTTCAAGGTTGCTTTCCTGCCATTGGCGTCCAGGAGGCACCACTACATCTTTATGATAAACTATCCTGGTTTATATTGCTTATAAATAAATAGGTCTACTACAGCCTCTGTCCCAGGCAAAATCAAAGTGTTTCCCTTGAAGCACTGAACCTGGTAATGCTCACAACAGGCACCAGGAATATACTGAAAGAACAAAACAAAAGTTTATTCTAAATATCCAAGATATTTTTCTGTCATTCCGTTAGAATGTTCCTGTCCCCAAAACTGCTTCAAACTTCTTCCTTTTTCTCAAACCATACTGTACTCCCTTAAATAACAGTCCCAGAGGTAATAACCCTCCCGTCTTTTTAACTTTACCAAGAAGATTTTAAGTTACCTGTTTTAGGTTCTTTTATTTATTCTTTTTTAATTACTATTTTCTCATTAGCCAGACTTCCTTCTTAAGTTGATTCTGAAGCTATAAGATTTTAAAGCTCACCTTATGATATTATTAGATGGAGTAAAAAATTACCTATTTCCTTTTGTTCTAAACCCATGCTAGGCCCGGCATTGTGGCTCACAGCTATAATCCCAGCACTCTGGGAGGCCAAAGCAGGTGGATTACCTGAGATCAGGAGTTCAAGACCAGCCTGGCCAACAGGCTGTACTAAAAATACAAAAATTAGCCAGTGGCGTACACCCGTAGTCTCAGCTACTTAGAAGGCTGAAGCAAGAGAATAGCTTAGAACCCAGTAGGCAGAGGTTGCAGTGAGCTGAGACTGCACCACTGCACTCCAACCTGAGCAACAGAATGAGATTCCATCTCAAAAACAAAACAAAACAAACCCATGCTAAACCAATGGCTTTTAACAAACTGAAAACAAAAGTGCAAAAGATCTCCCATATCAGATATGATCAGATAATGAATGATTCCTACAAACCTTAAGATTCAATGTTACATTAAATTCACAAGTATTTGCATATGATTCAGCAAACGCAAGTGATACGTGAATGTTAGTAGTCACATGTTATCCTTTCAGACGTCTCTATACAGATGCTAAATAACCTTTTTCAACGCTCCACTCATGCTTTCAATTTCATTTATGACTACTTCAGGAAATTTGTTCTCACAATTATTATCTGCTTCACCTTAAACCTGGTCAAGCTCTCCCTCTCCTCTTCTACAAAGACACATAGGCTTCTCTTCATCAAAAGAGCTCTCCTACTTGACGCCATTGGTCCCTCTAGTATCTACTTCTCTCTCTGCCAAACTTCCCAAGGAAGCAGTGTGGACCTGCTGCCTTCTACTTCCTCACCAACTTTTGGGCCTTGATCCTACAAATGGCCTTTGATTTTACCCAACCTGAGCTCAGCAGCTAATCCAATGGCTGCAGCCATGGCTAATTCATGTGTGATAGCATTATTGAGCAATTTAGCAAAAGGTATTCCTTCTTCCAAACAGCTATGAGGGCACTGACTCTGGCTGGTGGGCCACTCATCCGGTCAGAAGTCCTCCTCAAGTTAAAAGCTTGGCTTGGCAGTCCTGCCAATAGTCCCTTCCCACTATATTTCTAACCATTCCCTGGCTTCTTCCACTAAAATTCAAGATAAAAAGTGAACTCATTATTTTGAAGTTAATTGTCTCTGCCTACTAAAGATGGTTGAAGATAGGAATAGTTCTGGATTGTCAATTGATTAATGACAGACCTTTATTTCAGTGTTTACAGTGACAATCTATAATACATTCAGACTCTGCCTTCAGGGAGGACATTAACTGGAGTTATCTGGTGAGTGGAGTATCAGAATTATGTGAGGATAGAAGGAAGGAAGAAGTCACAGAGATGGCTTCATAACCTTCACACTTGTTTCAATTTCTAAACCCGACAGTAAATGGCAACTGATATGATTTGGCTGTGTCCGCATTCAAATCTCAACTTGAATTGTATCTCCAAGAACTCCTATGTGACGTAGGAGGGATTCAAGGGGAGGTAACTAAATCATGGGTGCTGGTCTTTCCAGTGCTATTCTCATGATAGTGAATAAGTTTCTCAAGATCTGAAGGGTTTATCAGGGGTTTCCGCTTTTGCTTCCTCTTCATTTTCTCTTGCTGTGCCATGTAAGAAGTGCCTTTTGCCTCCTGCCATGACCTCCACAGCCACGTAGAATTGTAAGTTCAATTAAACTTCTTTATCTTCCCAGTCTCGGGTGCGTCTTTATTAGCAGCATGAAAACAGACTAGTACAGCAACCATGACAACAAGCCTTTCTCAGTTCTCTCTTATCCTGACCTTTCTTCTTTTACTATCTCATCATACATAGTTGGTCTCAAGAATTCTGGAGAAAATGAGGCAGTTTCCCAGACTCCAAAATAATCAGTTCTCCTAAAAACATTCTTCCTTCCACTTGTCTTCCCTATTCTTGTACATAATTATTCATAACCAAGTCACCCTCTGGTTTCAGTCTCCCCCACCAAAACTCAAGTTGAAATTTCATTGCCATTGTAACACTATTAACAGGTGGGGCCTTTACATGGCAGTTACAACCTGAGGAGATTAAATGCCATTATCCCGGGAGTTGGCTCCTGATAAAAGGATGAGTTTGGCAGGATATTCTCTGTCTCAGAGGCTCACCTGCCCTTCTTCCACGTTATGACACAACATAAAGGCCCTTAGCAGACACCTGTGCCATGCTCTTGGCCCTCACAGCCTCCAGAACTGTAAACCAAATAAACTTCTATTGTTTATAAATTACCCAGTCTGTAGTATTCTGTTACAGGAACAGAAGATGGATTAAGACACTTCAGGACAAAAGCTCAAATTTGACTGTTTCTTTTAAATCCATTGTGGCAAAGTGTACATCAAGCCTATCAACTGTTCCCTTGGAATGGTTCTCAAATCATTGTTTCTTTCCACTTCTCCCTCTACAACAACAGAAAACATTTTAAACTCATCCAGAATTTCCTACTAAGTCAGTAGAAGCCTCTATTCTTGCTCAACTGCGAGACCTTTTAAAACCCACTATTAATGGATCAAAGCTGGCCCTTGAGTTTAAACTGCTTTAGGACTTCAATCTCTCCTTATGCCACATGTTAATACCAGGGTAAAGTTTCAAACGGCATTTATCATGTTACCATCTTGGCAAGCCACTATGGCAACTCTAAACCCTTACTGGATACTGAACATCCTTTACAATCTGTCAACGTGTCTTTCACGTGAAACTTCTAACTACTTCTTTCACAAATCATCTACTCTAACTGGTCAGGTGTAATTAGTCTTTTCCAAAATGGCTTTAGTCATTTTAATTCTTGATCATACCCCCATACCTTCCCTTTTGGAATTTTAATTATCAAAGATCCACCTTCAAAGTCCCACTTTTTCCATAAAGCAGTCCTCCCTCCTCTGAAAAAAGAAAGTGTAGCTATCCTCTGGACCACTGATTGAGCATTTTGCCAAACGCTGAATCCTCTTACACATTTAACAGATACTGTCTCCACAACTAGATTGTAAATTTGAGATACAATGTCATACTTTTTCACATTAAGCCTGTAAGTGAGAATCTGGAAAATCATGATTCTCCCTTTAATTCCATAAAATAAAACAGAATTTGCATGAGAATAACTCAGACCATGGAATATTATACTGGATCCACTTTCCTAAAAACAAAATAACTGCTTAACATTTTTTAAACTGGCTGGGGATGGTGGCTCACGCCTGTAATCCTAGCACTCTGAGAGGCTGAGGCAGGTGGATCACAAGGTCAAGAGACCAAGATCACCCTGGCCAACATGGTAAAACCTCACCTCTACTAAAAATACAAAAAATTAACTGAGTGTGCTGGCAGGCGCCTATAGTCCCAGCTACTAGGGAAGCTGAGGAGGAGAATCACTTCACTTGAACCCGGGAGGCAGAGGCTGCAGTGGGCCAAGATCATGCCACTGCACTCCAGCCTAGGCCACAGAGCGAGACTCGGCCTCAAAAAAAAAAAAAAAGCAGGTTTTGAGAGACATAGGAGACATCTGTACAATACACCTGTTTCATTATTTTAAAGAGTCTTCATCTAGTAACAGACAAGGCTGCTGAGTGGGAGTAATACCAATATTACCAATATTAAACTTAGGGCATTCCTAAAAGTACTCTAAGAATAAAATCCACTGTGGAAATACAACCAGAGATATCAAAAATCTGCCTCTATAAAATAAGTATAGGAATTTGCACAACACTGCTTCAAACAGGAATAAACCTGTGTCTTAGGCTGAAATGAGAAACCTTTCTCTGTTCAACAGCAGTCTGCACACAAGCAGGAAAGCTGTGAGAGAATCTAGTCATTGCAGCAGAAATGTTGCAGTGGTAACAATTCTGTCTTTTTAAAAAATACATTTACAAAGCAGTTGTGTTACAATTAAATAACAGAATTGTACTGCTACTCAATGAGGGCCCTTGACAACCACAGGGTCCACTGAATGAGTTCAGAAGATATATAGCAAAATCACTGTGAAAAAGAGCTTTTATTTTGTCATTTCAAAAGAATTCAATTAGTATGGCACTTACTTTCAGCTGATGAGTTGAGTTCTGTCTTAATCTTAGATTTTTCAAGATCTTCTTTATATTCTTTCTTGAGCAATTTTACTATCTTTTTGCTATAACTTGATTTCTTCACTTTGAAAACTTCTTCATTTTCTTAAAAAAGAAATTAAATGAAGTCTGTAGCAACTATTTTCTGAAAATATTTTCCCTTCTTTCACAAGATCTTATGAGCTGTTCAGACAAATTCTCCCAAATATATACTCATATGCCAAAATCATTATATAATTAAGTCATTTCAAGTCTGTCACAGACTCTCAAAAACAGAGGTCAACTTCATAAATTAATCTGAACTAATGAGATTTTGAGACTTTTTAAAGGAATAGCACATGTAACGTCACAAAAGTTTCCTATTATTGTCTTCCTTAAATCGTCTAATTGAGGAAGGGGAAAAAAACATTCGAAATGGTTTTCAAAAAGCACATCACCAAGTCATTAAGGAACCTGAAACAAAATACCTAAAATCAAAAGGCGCTGTCAATTCTGAGTAACTACATTCACCGCAAGCTGACATAGTTGTTTGAAGATTAAGAGCAAATCATTTTTCTTTGATTTGAAATTTTAAAAGTACTCAACACTTCACAAAATAGCTCATGTATCTCAAAAACAAAAATCTGTCCGTACTCCTCTCAAACCAAACAAAAAGTAACAGCAATGCCAAAGATAAACTGGCTACCTTACTGGAAACCTGAAAGCCTCTCGAATAAAAATGCAAGATTTCTAAAACTCTCAATTTCTTTTTCGTAACATGGAATTAATTGGGTTATCCATATTCAAATGGTCAGGAAGTAAAAAGATTTAAGGCTCATTTAAGATCAGAAATCCAAACCCACGGCAGCCTGGCCTCCCACAGGGAATTGGAGAAACTGCCTTGCTTTTACCATTACACCGTCTCGCCTCACTGTTCCCAAAGCCAGTGCGAAGAAGAGTGGGTATCTGCTACCCCTATTTATTTTTATGGGTAAACTGAGGCTCAGCGACTGAAAGGGACTGGCCCAAGGTCACTCAGAACCAGAGCTGCACGTAACTCCAGGCTTCTGTTCCCTCTCCCAGTATTCCTTTTTACAAACTCGGCCTTCTCGGTCGAGGATGCCTGGACAGAGCATCCTAGAAGTGTGGGCGCAGTGACCTGCAGAGGCCTCGGAGAGCATGCCAAGAGCAGTCAGGAGACCCACATCAAGGGGGCCCTGAAACATGCCAGGCAGAAAAGAAGCAGGACAGGAAACACCAAATTTCCCCTGAAACACTGGGAATGCCTGAGCTGAGCTACGGCCCAGTGGAGTAGGAAATGCACAGGAAGACAGTGCAGAGGAGGGGGTTGTTAAGAACAGGCTGGTGGCAGCGCGGGAACACGTCCCTTGCCCGAGCAGAAGGCCGGAGGCGGGGGAAGATTCGCAGCCGGGCGGGCGGCCGGGGGCTCCGTTACAGGGTTCGGGGACTGAGCGTCCAGAAAATACGGGCTCGGGGGCTGGGACCTGCGCCGGGGATGCGGCAATCTAAGGGAGCCCGAAGCGCGCACTTTACCTTCCTCCTCGTCCTGGAAGCTGAGCAGACTGGCCCGGGGCACCTCTTTGTTCTCGCGAGGCCTCTTACGCGGCTTCAGCCCGTTGCCGGGCTCCGCGCCGCCAGGGAAGCCGCCCCCGGCCTCAGCCCCGAGGCCCGGGGTCAGCGTGGAAGGCGGCGGCGGCCCGGGGCCCAGCAGCGACTCCCCCCCGGGGGCCCTGTCGCTGCCGCCGGGGCCCGCCTCTTCGCCTGTGCCCGGCGGTGGCAACAACGGCGGCGGCTCCTGCTCCTCATCGCGTTCCCGCTCTTCCTCCTCGGAATCGTTCCGCTTGCGCACGTTCACCCGCCGGGCCTTTCGGAACATCCCCACGGCTCGCACGGCGGTCGCACACCCGCTCCCACACCGCGGCCCCAGCTGCCCCTAGCTTGTGACAGCGCACGCGCGCTCTCCCCAGCTCCAGCCCGGTCGGGTCCTCCCCGATGCTACCACGCACCTTACAAGCGCGCATGCGCCTGCGCTCCCACGCGCTCTCAACGCTTGGCGAAAGAAAGGGAGAGCGAGCGAGCCCCACACCTCTCGCGAGAGCGCCAGCTCTTTTGCATCGCCCTCTGTCCGTGTGGAGGACTATTAGCATGGAACTCCGGTGTTGTTTGACAGGTCACAAAGAGGATCATAGAGATGAGAAGAAAGAGTAGGCCCTGTTGTCCCTCAGACCGCGATGCTGCAGTGCGTCTTCTGCACTTACGTGGAGCGGTCGTGCGTGGAAACCGCCTGCCAAGCGGATGGAGGAGGAAGAGAAGGGGGGAGGCCAGCGAGAGAAGCCGGCTTTGGGGAAGGAAAGTGTGGTCTAGGAGGTGGAATAGTCCTCTCCAAACTTTGACCTGAGGTGTGACCATGGTAATTACTAGCTACTCTTGAGTAGTAATACTTTGTATTTCTACAGCTTTATAGCTACAGCGGTCTTTCAAAGACATCGAATTTTCTTTATGATACAATGTTACTTCAAAGACATTAAATTTTATTATGATACAGTGTTACTTCAAAGATGTTGAATTTCAATTATGATACAATGTTACCTCAAAGATACTGAATTTCATTTATGATACAATGTTACCTCGCTTGATGTGCCCTGTTTCCCAGGCTCTTCTCAGTTACAAAGAAAGCAAAAGTGTTTTCGTGAGAGTTTGCTAGCCATTCTATGGCTACTTTCCGAAGCATAGTGAATTTCAGAAACAAACGGAAGAAAAACGGAGCTGGGAGAGGGGAAAGTTGTGACATTTCTGAGACTTGCGTCACAAAGCCTTCGTTGGCAATACTTTCAAGGGTGATTGCGCCTGAGGTTGAACTCACAGGCTTTCCCTATCTCAGCACCGAACCTGAAGTTTTTCCTTCGGGCGAGCACCTGTGTATTCGAAATCATTTTGATGTTTTGAAATTAAAAGGGTATTCGGTATAGTGAAAAAATCCACCCATGTCCTGAAGGCTGTTCACTTTCTCAGTGGCAATGTTAACAGTTTCTTATGATCCTCCAAAGATGTTCTATGAACATAAAAGCAATAAATATGCATATTTTAATGTTTTCCCCTTTTTACACAGATGGTATGTAAACAGTGCATTTTTAGCCTACCATAAATTGGAGATCGGCCCATATCTGTATACGAAGAGTTGTCTCATTCTGTTTTTAAACCCAGCTGCATGAGGATTCATTGTTGGGATATACCATAATTTATTTAACCAGTCCCATAAACATTGATATTTAGATTATTTCTAGTCTTAATAATAATCAGTGCTGTAATGAAAAGCTTTGAAAAACTGTCACATTTTTAGGATGAATTGGAATTGCTGGATCTCAATATATGCATTTATGATTCTGCTAATTCTAAATTTCTCTTTTTAGAAGTTATGCAGTTTGTACTTAACACCAGTGAACATTAGGATGCCTGTTTGCCCACACCATCCTGTCAAAATTTCAGTAAGCTTTAAATTCCCGGTTGAAGCAGAAGATCCCAAGCACTCCAAGCATTGTTTATGTTTTAATTTATTTTTTTGAGAAGGAGTATTTTTCTGTGGCCCAGACTGGAATGCAATGGCACGATCTTGACTCACTGCAACCTCTGCCTCCCAGGTTCAAGCGATTCTCATGTCGCAGCCTCCCAAGTAGCTGGGATTACAGGCATACGCGGCTAATTTTTGTATTTTTAGTAGAGATGGGGTTTATGTCATTTTGGCCAGGCTGATCTTGAACTCCTGACCTCACATGATTCACCCACCTTGACCTCCCAAAGTGCTGGGATTACAGGCGTGAGCCACTGCACGTGGCCCCTCCAAGCATTTCCATTTCATACACATCTCCTTCTTTTCTCTGATTTTCTTTAATTTGATTTGACATGTATACAACTAGGACTCAGTTTTGGAGCTAAGAGCATCCTCTGGAACATTAATGTTTTCTTCTAGTTAATAGGAAGGGTTAATAACATCTGGCTCCCATTCTACTTCTATTACTCTCAGTTCTTATATTCTGGCTGTTCAGCATTGGTGTAAGTTCTGATTACAACAGAATGTTTCACTAGTGAAATTGAACTCCCTTTTCTAATCATAGAAGATTCAAATTGTGCCTGGTCAGCCTCCAGACACCTGAGCCAAGAGAAAGATTTGCAGTAAAATGATTAGGGTAGCCATAGCAAAGATAAGGTCCAGAAGCAGAGTATGTTATTATGTTGGCCTGAGATTTCAAAAATTTCTCTCACCGTAAAAGTGGTGATTGGATGTGGATAGAGGGAAGAGTACTGTCGTTTTAAAGTGAGCCACAGTACAAGCATGTGTCACTTGATGGGATACATTGAGAAATATGCCATTAGGCAATTTCGTCATTGTGTGAACATCATACACATACTTACACAAACCTAATGGCATAGCCTCCTACATACCTGTATGGCATAGCTTATTGCTCCTAGGCTACAAACCTATACAGCATGTTACTGTACTGAATGCTGGAGCAATTGTAACACAATGGTAAGTATCTGTGTATATAAACATAGAAAAGATACCGTAAAAATATGGCATAAAAGCTTTAAAAATGGCACACCTTGCAAATCAACAGGAAGTTGGGAGAAAAAAAAATGGTGCACTTGTATAGGGCACTTACCAGAAATGGAGGTTACAGGACTGGAGGTTGTTCGGGGTGAGTCAGTGAGTGAGTGGTGAGTGAATGTGAAGGCCTAGGATATTACCATATGCTGCTGTAGATTTTATAAACAACTGTACACTTAGGCTACACTAAATGTTTAAGCATATTTGTTTCTTCAATAATATATGGCTTACTATACCCTTTTTGGCTTTATAGCTTTCTTAGTTTTTAAAACTTCTTTTTTGTTGTTGTTGTCATCATTGTTTTTTGAGATGGGGTCTCACTCTATCACCCAGGCTGGAGTGCAGTGGCACAATCTCAGCTCACTGCAACCTCTGCCTCCCAGGTTCAAGCAATCCCGTCTCAGCCTGCCACGTAGCTGGGATTACAAGGGTGCACCACCATACTCAGCTAATTTTTGTATTTTTAGTAGAGATGAGGTTTCACTATGTTGGCCAGGCTGGTCTTGAACTCTTGATCTCAAAGTTGATCTGCCCACCTCAGCCTCCCAGAGTTTTGGGATTACAGGCATGAGCCACTGTGCCCAGCAATTTTTAAAACTTCTTGATGTTTGTAACAACACTTTGCTTAAAATACACATTTACAGCTGCACAAAAATATCTTCTATTTTTACCATTTTTATTATTTTGTTTTACTTTTTAAAGCTAAGACACAGACACACACACATCAGCCTAGGCCTACACAAGGTCAAGATTATCAGTGTTACTGTCTTCCACTTCCACGACTTGTCCCACTGGAAGATCTTCAGGAAAAATAACAAACATGGAACTGTCATGTTATATGAAAACAATACCTTTTTCTTACACAGTTACCACACACACACACACACACACACACACACACACACACACACACGTAAAAAGAGTATACTCTGCCCTTAGGTCCTGGATCTCCCACAGCTAACATGGCGGCCCCCTGTATGTCCTACTGCCGAGCAGTTTCCTACTGGCTGCTTCTCTGGGGTAGGGGTAGCCTCGTCCGGAAGCAAGTCCTCTGGAAAACCGCAGCAGCTGAGCTGCAAACAAATGTCAGATCCCAGATTGAAGAGTTCAACATAGGAAAGAGACATTTAGCCAACATGATGGGAGAAAATCCAGAAACTTTCACTCATGAGGATATTGATAAAGCTATTGCTTATCTTTTCCCAAGTGGTTTGTTTGAGAAAGAAGCCAGGCCAATAATGAAGCATCCTGAACTGATTTTTCCAAAATAAAGAGCAATCCAGTGAGGAGAAGTTGGCCGTCCATTTCACTATCTCTTCTATACTGGCAAACAGTCATACTATTCATTAATGCATGATGTGTATGGAATGTTACTCAATTTAGAAAAACGTCAAAGTCAGTTGCAAGCCAAAGGTCTGCTTCCAGAAGAAACTAAAACCAGAGACCTGATTGGCAGCAGATGGCTCATTAAGGAGGAACTAGAAGAAATGTTAGTGGAAAAACTGTCAGATCAAGACTACATGCAGTTCATTCACCTGCTAGAAAAGTTATTGACATTGCAGTATGGTGCCGCTGAGGAAGAATTTGTGCAGAGGTTTCAAAGAAGTGTAATCATTCACTCAAAAAAAAAAAAAAAAAAAAAAAAAAAAAAAAAAAAAACAGCTGATTTAACCTGTGTAGTATGACGAGCAAGGAATGGCCTTTAGCAAAAGCGAAGGTAAAAGAAAGACTGCAAATGCAGAAGCAATTGTTTATGAACATGGAAGTGGAAGAATAAAAGTAAATGGAATTGATTACCTGCATTACTTCCCAATCATGCAGGACAGAGAACAGCTGATGTTCCCTTTCCACTTTGTTGACCGGCTTGGGAAACAGGATGTGATCTGCACAGTCTCAGGGGGTGGGAGGTCAGCGCAGGCTGGAGCAGTACGACTGGCAATGGCAAATGCCTTGTGCACCTTTCTCACTGAGGACAAGGTTGAGTGGATGAGACAAGCTGGACTACTTACTACTGATCCACATGTGAGAGAACGGAAGAAGCCAGGCCAAGAGGGATCCCGCAGAAAGTTTACCTGGAAGAAGTGCTAAGGGTTTGTTCCAAGGAAAGAAGAAGAAGAGCTGTATATATGTGCCGACATGTAGCAGACACACAGTGAATAATGGCCGAACAGCATGAGGGCAGTACTGTCAGAATTTTTTTTTGAGTTGTGAGATGGATTTATTTTTAAATGCTACTTTATAATGGTGACCCTTACAAAATAAAAGGAAAAACAAAACAAAACAAAAAAAAAGAGTATACTCTAAAATAACAATAAAAAGTATAATATAGTACAGGTGTCTCTAACTACCCTCCGCCTCTGCAGAAGGTGAGTGGCCAAAGGTCGACATTGTCTCTCTTTTGAAGTTTATTTTTAAAATGTTAGAATCCACAAAACCAATAAATATGTAAAAAATATTTTATATATATTAACTGATGTCTTAGTCCATTTGGGATGCTACAATGAAATACCATTGATTGGGTGACTTATAAACAACAAATTTATTTCTCACAGCTCTGGAGGCTGAAAAATCCAACATCAAGGCACTGGCAGATTTGTTTTCTGGTGAGGGTCTGCTTCCTGGTTCATAGATAGCACCTTCTAGCTGAGTCTTCACATGGTGGAAGGGAGACAACTGTGGTTTCTTTGGCTTCTTACAAAGGCACTAATCCCACTCATAAGGTCTCCACCCTTGTGACCTAATCACATTCCAACATCTCCTCCTCCTCTGCTATCACAATGGGGATTTGGGTTTCAATATATAAATTTGGGGGGAAGATAAATATCTGGGCCTTGACAACTGATGAGGTCTCACTAACTACGGATGAGGACTCAGCTAGAAGGTGCCATCTATGAACCAGGAAGCAGACCCTCCTCACCAGAAAACAAATCTGCCAGTGCCTTGATCTTGGACTTAGCCTCCAGAGCTGTGAGAAATAAATTTGTTGTTTATAAGTCACCCAATTAATGGTACCAGTCAGTGGCCTGTTAGGAACCGGGCTGCACAAGAGGAAGTGAGCATCAGGTGAGTAAACGAAGTTGAAGTTTCGTCTGTATTTACAGCCACTCTGCATTACTGGCATTACCACCTGAGCTCTGTCTCCTGTCAGATCTGAAGCAGCATTGGATCCTCCTAGGAACATGAGGCCTCTTGTAAACTCTGCACATGAGGGATCCAGCTTGTATGCTCCTTATGAGAATCTAATGCATGATGATCTGTCAGTGTCTCCCATCACCCCCAGATGAAACCATCTGGTTGTAAGAAAACAAGCTCAGGGCTCCCACTGGTTCTACATTATGGTGAATTTTATAGTTATTTCATTATCACAATGTAATTATAATAGAAATAAAGTATGCAATAAATGTAATGCACTTGAATTATCCCCAAACCATCTCCCACCCCCAAGTTCATGGAAAAATTGTCTTCTATGAAACCAGTCCCTGGTATCAAAAAGGTTGGGGACTGCTGGCATAGTAAATATATAAACCAGTAACATAGTCATTAATTATCATTATCGAGTTTTATGTAGTGTATATAATTGTATGTGCTATACTTTTATACCACTGAAACAGGTTTGTTTGCACCAGTTTCACCACACACAGGTGATTAACGTGATGTGCTACAGTATTAGGATTGCTATGATGTCACTAGGTGATAGGAATTTTTCAGCTCCATTGTAATATTTTTTTTTTTTTTTTTTTTTTTGAGACATAATCTAGTTCTGTTACCCAGGCTGGAGTGCAGTGGCACAGTCTCAGCACACTGCAACCTCTGCCTCCCAGGTTCAAGTGATTCTCCTGCCTCAGACTCCTAAGGAACTGGGAATACAGGCACATAGCACCACACATGACTATTTTTTTTGTATTTTTCGTAGAGACAAGGTTTCAGCACTTTGGACAGGCTGGTCTTAAACTCCTGACCTCAGGTGATCCACCTGCCTCGACCTCCCAAAGTGCTGAGATTACAGGCATGAGCCACGGGGCCTCGCAGCATTGCAATCTTATGGGACAGTTGCTATATATGTGGTCCATCATTGATCAGAACATCATTATGCAGTGTATGGTTATATTCAGATACAATGAATTTATTTATAACTTTGCCAGTCTACTTTTAAAGGGCAAAGTTAAATATTTAAAAGTTATCTTGTTGCCCAAGCAAGCCAAAGATTCTTTTATTCAGAAGTTTTAGAGATTGTGGAAATTAAATTCCTGAAATTGAATACCTGCCTTAATTGCCTGTCAGCTGGTATATTATCAGAAACTAATTATTTGATAAAGTACATCTGTGCTTTGAGTATCAAACATACTAATTTGTTTGTTCATATAGTATGTCATCACCAGTTAATACTGCGATGCCTTTAGTATCCTGGGAAGACAAAGAACTATTACATCAACGATTTTGTTTCAATCAATAAATTGTTCCTTTTAAAAAATGTCATCTTTCCAAGCAATAATTCTGGTTAGTATTTTTCCCAGGAAATTGTGACTTTATGTGGATTAATTGACCCATAGATTCAGATAAAATAGGCAATAACCAGTTTCATGTGCCAACTCAGTCTTAAACTATGTAGTCTAGAACAATGACTACCAAATTCAGGTCTGTGAATTTGTGAAAAGTTTTCCCTATTCAGCTGCCAAAAGAAAAGAAGAAGGATAACCTGTGTGTATGGGGTAGCCAGATGTCCTCTCTTGGAAGAAATAGTCCTTTATTTTTGAGATTATGTGCCTTTTTTTTCTCTCTTTCATGTTAAGATGAGAAAATGTCTTTATTTCTATAAACAATGATGATAATATATGGTAGTCTCTGAGTTTGTCTTCATGCCCTTATTTGGCAAACTAAAAAGTAGTAAAAGCTATAAGCCCGCCTCAGTTTTTTATTTTAACTCTAAAAATTTTATCTGGCAGGTGAAATATAATAGCCTAGGATTTCCTGATCTAGGATTTTCCTTTTTAAAAATCTATAACTCCAGACATCTCATTAATTTTATTCTGGAAAAAGGCTGAAGAATTAATTTAATTATTTATTAGGTTGATTTTGACCTTACTTTGATGAAAGCGGTTCTGCAGTAACTTAAAGTTGAATGTCAACTCGTGGGTGCCATGGTTTGTATCACCCAAAGCTCATATGTTGGAAACTTAATTCCCAATGCAACAATATTGAGAGGTGAGACATTTAGGAGGTGTTAGATCATGAGAGCTCTGTCCTGTGAATGGATTCCTGGTGTTGTCACTGGATTAGCGGCTTAGTTATCTTGAGATTGACTTCCTCATAAAAGGCAGAAGTCCAGCCCCCTTTCTGTTTCTCTTGTACTCTCTTCCCTGTCACAGACCGCCATGGTATGTGGTGCAGCAAGAAGGCCTTCCCCAGATGTGGCCCCTTAACCTGGAACTTTCCAGCCTCCAAAATGATAAGAAATAAATTTCTGTTGTTTATAAGTTACTTAAACTATGGTATTCTGTTACAGCAACCCAAAATGTACAAACACAATAGGGAAAGAGATTTTTATGTTTTGTTTGGTGCTGTTTTCACAGTACCTCGAATAGCTCGGCACACAACAGACAACATTTGTGGACTGAATGGTATTGGACATTATCTGTTTAATTAGTGATAAATGTTTTACCCTATGTTGATATAAATGGACATTTTTTACAGGTAACAACCCTTTATTTCTAAAGCATGAGCTCAATGTATTATAAATTACTGAAGTAGATTCATGGTTTGGTGTTTTTTTTTTTTTTTTTTTTTGAGAGAGAGAGTCTCGCTCTGTCATGCAGGCTGAAGTGCAATAGTGGCTCTCAGCTCACTCCAACCTCTGCCTCCCAGGTTCAAGCAATTTTCCCACCTCAGCCTCTTGAGTAGACTAGCTGGGATTACAGGCACACACCACTTGGCAATTAGTTCTTAAAGTAGTAATTGGGAGGCTGAGGCAGGAGAATCGCTTGAACCTGTGAGGCGGAGGTTACAGTGAGCCAAGATCACGCCATTGCACTCCATTCTGGGCAACAAGAGTGAAACTGCATCTCAAAAAAAAAAAAAAGTCATAATAGACATCTCCCCTCCACCTTTGGGAACTGCCTTTTCTAGGAAAAAGGGTACCCCAGTGAGTTAGGAAGCCAGGTGATAGGATTTGAATATTTTTTTTCTCCTAATCTCATGTGGAAATGTGATCTCCTGTGTTGGAGGTGGGGCCTGGTGACAGGTGTTTGCATCATGGGGGCATATGCCTACTGAATAGCTTGGTGTTCATCTCATAATGACTGTATTCTTGCTCTATTAGTTCCCATGAGAACTTACCATTTAAGTCTGGTACTTCTTCTTGTCTCTCTTTCACTCCTCTCTCATTCCTCATGTGACATGCTGGTTTTCCTTCACTTTCTGCCATAAGTAGAAGCTTCCTGGGGCCCTAACCAGAAAAAAATGCTGGTGCCATGCTTCTTGTACAGCCTGCAGAACGATGAGCCAAATAAACCTCTTTTTTAAATACAGTACCCAGCCTCAGATATTTATTTATAGCAATAAAAAAGGACTAAGACACCAAGTTACATTGTACTAGCTGATGTAAAGTGGGCTGATCAGAATCTTCCAAGAATTTGCCCTTGAAACAGAGACAATGAGTCCCTGCTTATGGCTGCAATTGCAATGAACTCAAAAGCTGTAGGAAAGCCTTAACTTACATGTCAGCTTGGGAGCCAGAAAACCAGTCAATGTAGCAGGAGAGAAGAATGCAGACAGAGAGGATACTCTGCGGGCTTCCGGTACCTTTCCAGGTCCTTGACTCTTCCAGAAGCTGGACTGCATTCCGAGTGTGAGTTCCCTTGAGCTCCCTGGAATCCTTATAATGAATTTCCTTGTTGGTATTGATGATATTTTATTGTGTTGTGTATATTTGCTTCAAGAGTCATTTTCATTTTATAGTAGGGCAAATTTTATCTGTGTACATTATACAATTGTTTTTAAAAGTTCACCTGCTTAATAACGCTTCACCTATAGCTTTTATTCAACAGAGTTCTTTTTCTTATTTCTTTCTTTTTAAAAACCATACACACAGATATCCCCACAAGCAGGCATTTAAGCAGAAGGTGAAAGCGAGGAATTCGCTCTCTCCTGCAGGTACATAATAACTGCAAGTAACTTGCTAATAGAGGTAAGTACCTCCGTTTAGAGCATGTAAATAGCCCTAGTTAAAATTGTTAGTAAAATTATACTTTGTATCAAATTCTGTTAAAATGTAGCCATTTGTTCTATTTGAGTGAAATCATCATTTCTACCAAACCTTTGACTCATTCCAGGTTTAAGAGATCCCGAGATTGTTTCTTGTTTTTTTGTTTGTTTGTTTATAAAGTTGTTACTTTAAAAATTATTGAGCACATTAGTAACCCCAGTGAGGATTCAACTCTTATAGATGTATTCCACTCCTATAAATGTTTTGGCAATTCAGCTATAATGGTCATTTTTTCATTTTCTAAAATGACACTTTCTTCAACCAAAAGAAAATTAGTGAAATTTCTCTGTATCCAAACTAAGGCCTTCACCAGATGTGACCCCTTAACCTTGGAACAAAAGTAAATGTTTTATGAAGTTTACCTTGTTCATCCTAGTTTATTTTAAAAATGCATCCTCTATTTAGACCAGGTATTTCTTTTATCCATTCATTCAACAAAATTTATTGAACATTTTTGAAGTTCTGGCATTGTGCTAGATAGTAGGGATACAATAGTGAACAAGACACATGTTCTTTGTCCTAGAACTGTAGTCGGCAGCTAGTGATGTAAAAAGTAAATAAACAAAAATTAATTGCTAATTGTGATTATAATTGTGAATGAAATCAATAGGGTACTACATCTTAAGAACTGATACAAAATGATAGAAATTTCAACTTGAGTTTATTTTTTCTGTGTGCTGTAGGGGACAAGAAACACTCTCTTTACCTTTTGAAGGACTGAAACAAATTAACAGTAGACAGAGTAACAGGAAAAAAGGCACACAAATTTATTATATGTACAGGGGCATTGTGGGAAAAAGTGAGTACCCAATAATTGAATGAAATTTAGAAGCTTATATACCTTCTTCAAAGGGAGAGAGAAGGAAGGATGTAGGCAACTTAAGGTTGAGAAAATAATTTAAGGGAAAGATGAATAGGTGATAGAGCCTGTGCCAAGTCCGTCTGGGCATGGTGTTGGCCTTCAGTCTCTTCTGTGGTACTGTCAATCTTCCTTGGCTGATGAGATTCCTGGGGAGGAGACTCATGACAATTGAGTTTCTTTTGGGGGAATCTACCTTTAGGCAGATATGTGAAGTTCAGAGAACCTCTCCCTGTGCTTTGGGAGAGAAAGAGGGGCCAGAGACAGGCAGGCAGGAGAAGGCCAGAGAGATCCTAGTTCTGAGGCTCCTTCTGTGGTTTTCCAATCTCCTTTAGTTCCAAGTACTCAGCATGCTAAAGTGGCATGCTTTGGGGTATTGTGAGACCTAACAGTGCCAATGGCCGTTTAAGTGACTTTATCATTAGAAAATGTGTAAGGACTTTGAGGGTTGAGACAGAACATTTTCCTGCAAGATAATTACAATTAACGGCTGCAAGGTGTCTTCTGCAGTGAACTTTTCTTCAAACATTTCATGTAAAATGAACAGTTGAAATCATTTTATCCAGTTCAGCATTTTATATCCTTTAGTGTTACTATGTGAAAGAGTATTATTCAGAACCATAGTAGAACAAGACATTTATATTACATTCACAATGGACACTTTATATTATACATCTGAGGACAGTGTAACCAACGAAAAGGCAAAAATGGCAATCAATGCACCCTTTCTGAAAGAACCCACTTACCACCTGTTGGGTCAGTATCACTCATACATTATTGTCCCTCTTGAAAAAAAAGTGAAGCAGATACATTATGGAAGACAACAGTTACATGCCCTCTGGGTATAAAAGATAGAATAATTGATGTTTCTTTTTTTTCTGTAATGTTTAGTGTTACTAGAGGGCAGCAAAGTCATAGTCATAAACTTACATAAGATTAGACTATAATTACATAACAAAGAATCAGATGCCACTTTGAATTTGTTAAAAACTACAAATGGACTTTAAAAAGTAACTTTTTCCTAATTATAAAAGTACTGCTTGCACATTTTAGAAATTTAGAAAATACAGAACAATGCAAAGAAGAAAATAAGAATCACTTATAAACTAATCATAAGGATTACATCTTAAAAGGCACTAAATGTTAATTTTTGGTGCATTCCCTTCTGGAATTGCTTCAAGAATTCGCTCCTTCCTTCTTAATAGCGTCAGTATTCAAGTAGGTTATCTTCTTTCATCCCTAGTTCTCAAGGCTTACCTTTAATAATCATATCTCCACTCTACCTCAGCCACCCACCATAATGATTCTCCAAGTTACCAGAGAGTTACAGTCTTCTCCATAACTGCATCACTCCTGTTTTCCAGTCTGCTTACTCTACTTCCAGTTCAATGAACCCATCACTCTTCACTGTCCACCCTCTTCTTCCTACTTTAGTTTCCTTCCTTATCTCTTTTAGATTTCATAGGGCAAGATCATAATTACTCCCTTGAGACATCAACTCTGTTGCCACTTCTTTTTGTACTACTCCAGCAAAACCCCAGCCAGGGCTGAGCCAGAAAATGGCCTCCTCCATATCTGTCCCTGATGAATAAACACTCTCTGTTTTAAATTTGTAAGTACAAACTTCAAAGGGACATTAAATATTATTGGCATATTTTTTTCTTCACAATGAGATATTTTAATAGGCTTCTCTCTGAATTGGTCATATGTGTAATGTTATCTGAGATCTTAATAATATAATCTGTAAGCTCAAATGTATGTAGGTAATTAGATACATAGAGATCAATAAATACAAAGAGACAACTTTGTACCCTCCAAACAGACACTACTTTATCCACGAAATGTTTATGAATATAAGTCATCTACCTGGTACACATTTTTTAAAAAACTGACACATTTTTCTTTCTTTTTTTTTCTGTAAAACTGACACATTTTTCAAAGTAATGTTTTATAGGCACATTATCCCACCTGAGGAAACGTTAAATGAGAAAGCAAATCTAAAACATTGAGCAAACTTTCCTAATTAAAATCCCCAACCAAAAAAGGCTGAATTATTTGGGAATTAATGATTATCTAAATCTCTGAATCAAAGAGGAAATAAAATATGTAAATTATTTTAAAACTCTAAAAATTAATGGAAATATTGATATTTTAGATAAAAATGTGATATATAGAGAATATATATTCATAGTATATTTAGCTGTATATTCTGAGAATAGATTATACACTTAGAGAATGATGTATAGTTTCAGGCTAATAATAACAATGTAATCAATCTAACAGATGATTAAAAACAGCAAAGTGGCTGGGTGTGGTGGCTCACACCTGTAATCCCAGCACTTTGGGAGGCCGAGGTGCATGGATCGCGAGGTCAGAAGATCAAGACTGAAATTAGTAAATTGTAAAATAATTAAGTGAAAACCACAACACAGGAATTACAAAGAGAATCTTAGCCTAAGAAAGGAACAACACAACACACACACACACTCCCACAACTTTAGGTATAAGTAGACATAAGAGGCCAAATTAATTATGAGAGAATATAATGTACAATCCAATGACAATACATCTGAAATTCTACAGGTTTCAGATTTTTTTTAAGTTTAGGATTTGTCTTTGAGCCACTCTTGCTGCTGTATTTGCCTATCTATGGTGCCGTTTATATTGTCCTATGACTGGCTTTATGAGAAGTATACTCTTTGTAGAACCAGCTCCCCCTCATTGCTTCTCTAGAGTCTGGGTAGAATAAACACAACCTTGTGCATCATCCTGAGTTGTGACTCTGTATTAGTCTGTTCTCACACTGCTAATAGAGAAACATCTGAGACTGGGTTATGTTTAAAGGAAGGAGGTTTAATTGACTCACAATTCCGCATGGCTCAGGAGGCATCACAATCATGGCTGAAGGTGAATGATGAAAGTCATGCCTTACGTGGCAGCAGGCAAGAGAGTGTGTGCAGGGGAACTCCACTTTGTAAAACCATCAGATCTTGTAAGAACTCACTATCATGACAACAGCATAGGAAAGACCCGCCCCCCTGTTTCAATTACCTTCCACCGAGTTCCTCCCACAACAGGTGGGAATTAATTATGGAGCTACAATTCAAGTTAAGATTTTGGTGGGGACATAGCCAAATGATATCAGACTCTGTTAAATTTAAAATGCATTAAAAAAAAAAAAAGGCCTCTGCACATCACTTTTCCTGTAACAAATCTCATCCATCAAGTGTTCTCCTGTAAATTCTAGAGAAACAGAGGTCTTAAAGTTACTGGTGAGCAAGTCTGGGAAATGGAAATGGATGTTCCAATTCATATTTTTACTAATTTAATGTGTATAAAATGTTATCCATATATTTTCTTTGTTCCTTTGTTCCTGCCTTCCTTTTGGGGGATTTTCATAGATTCATTCAAGAGTTTTAACCCCTAACTTATTTTTCTCATAAGGCCTTAAATTCCACAACCTTACCATCTACCACCTTTGGGGCCTTCAGAATCACAACTCTCAATGTTGAAGAGTGGGCTACTGCATGGGAGGTGGGTTCAAACCCCTAACATTTCCACCTCTGGTTCTGGAAAGTGGGAAATTGGGCATTTCAATACTGCAAGCCATCCTCCACACCCTAAACTCATTGTCTTTACTCAGTTCCTCCAGTATTTTTTTCTCCCCGGCAGTGGGGTATTGCATAGATTTGTACTAACTCATCAGAGCTGATTGTGTGTCATGTCCATAGCCCTTACATTGTGAATAGTCCCCACTCTTGAGAAAATATTCCTCCAGTATTTGAAAACTATTATTTGATTCAGCAAAGAAGTTGCTTTCATCACTAACAAGTGACATTCTCACATATATCTTTGTTATCTAACTTTCCTGTTACTCCTAACATAAATGAAAATATCAACCAATATTTATACCAAAACTATACATGCTCATCAGTTGCAACCCTAGGTTGGCTTTGTATACAAGAGTTTGGCAAAAATCAATTAAAGCATTCATTGAGAACTAATGATGTACAAAGAGTAAAGAATAATCTATAGTTTATTACCATTTGTAATCATTTATTGTCATTTGTAAATTGTGCACTACACATCCTTTACATCAGTAAAATTGAGATAAACTGTGTACATACATATCTGTATACTTTTTAAAAGAGTGACATGAAAGCAACTTGATTAAGAAAGTAAAGGAATAAAAGATGGCTACTCCATAGACAGGGCAGCACTGAGGGCTGCTGGTTGCTTATTTTTCCAGTTATTTCTTGGTTATATGCTAAACAAGGGATGGGTTATTCGTGAGTTTTCCAAGAAAGGGATCGGGGTGGGCAATTCCCAGAGCTGAGGGTTCCTCCCCCTTTTAGACCATATAATGTAACTTCCTGATGTTGCCATGGCATTTGTAAACTATCATGGTGCTGGTTGGAGTATAGCAGTGAGGACAACCAGAGGTCACTCTCATCTCCGTCTTGGTTTTGGCTGGCTTCTTTACTGCAACCTATTTTATCAGCAAGGTGTTTATGACCTGCATTTTTTGCTGACCTCCTATCTTATCCTGTAACTAAGAATGCCTGACCTGCTGGGAATGCAGCCCAATAGGTCTCAGCCTTAGTTTACCCAGCCTCTATACAAGATGGAATCGCTCTGATTTAAATGCTCTGATATTTCCTCTCTCCTTTTTATAAGAGAACCCTTAATCCTAAGGTCTGTAGAGAGATGAAGGTCCATCTTTATAACTTCTGCAGGCTGAATGGGGCAATGATATTCCTGCCTAACTATTAGGGTCTCATATCCAGAATAGAGAGGAGTTCATTCAGAGAAGGTGTCAGTATGGAGAGGGCCATTCCTAGCTCTGACTAAAGGTGATGTAACTAGTTTCCAAATTTTGGAGAAATTAGGTAAAGGGAAACAAACATGCTTCAAATTTTGTTCATAGGAGCATAATTTACTCAATTGTTGAAAGCTGTCGATAGCTCAAAAGAAAAGTTTGACTCCAAAGTCAGCCAATCATTGTTGTTCTATTTCCTTTGGATCAGGGGTCTCCTCAGTATCATCCCTTCATGGTGGCCATAAAGATGTTACCAGAAAGGGGTCCTAATCTAGACCCCAAGAGAGGGTTTTTGGATCTCACATAAGAAAGAATTCAAGGTGAGTCCATAGAGTAAAGTGAAAACAAGTTGATTAAGAAAGTAAAGGAATAAAAGAATGGCTGCTCTACAGGCAGCACAGCCCACCCCACCCCGCTTAGTTTTGGAGAGCGGCTGGTTAAACTTTTATCAGCACACCACTGGCCGGAGGCAACAAGCTACTAGCCCCAGGCCAGATGGGTACCATTGACAGAGTTTGTTCCACTCACCTGATATTATTTAAAACAAACAAAAATACTGAATGGCATGCCGACATTTACAAATTGTGAGAATTCACATAACAACCTGGAATTCCTCATTCTCTTGAAGGAGGAGGTCTGGCCCCATCAAATTTTCCCATGGCAACACTCAGTTGGAGCTGAGCCGCTGTAGAGCTTCAGGTGGGAGTGCACCCTTACCCACCATCCCACCACCCCCTGTTGTCCCCCAAACCCTGCAGCTAAGTGCCAAATGCCATTTATGCCCATGCCTGTGCTGTGGATTTTCTCTGCCCATTCTTTATCCCATAGCAGCACAAACGGAACCATATTTTTAGTCCAGAAATCGGAAACCTCAGGCTTGATTTATAACTAAATTAGCTTTCATTTTCTATTGGTTTAAATCCCATTAACTCACAGTTATTTCTCAAAAGACTCACTTAAAACATATGTGAAAAGGATTTGAAACTATTAAAAGCTACCAAATGGAAGATATTTATAGGATACATATACTTTTTAACATCATTTAATTTTATGCTTTATTAATAAAAATTCATTAAAATTCAATTTGTTATATTTCCAGTAACTAATGACAGTGAATATATTGCTAATCTTTTCACCTGTCGTTTCTTGCTTTTCTTTCTCCTCCTTTTTCTCCCTTTCCTTATCCTTTTCTATCACTTTAACATTATCTCTGAAGAACAATGTCCGTAATGAGGTCACACTTTTCTATTAAAATTCATACTTTGATCTTTGTTTTGGCCTAATTTCAACACTGACATGGACTCATGCTAATTAGCCTGAATGGCTAAATCCCCCACCAATTAAGCAAATGTAGAAATTGCAGGTTATTTCAGTTACTCTAAGTTAAGGTTAAGAGAAAAAAAATGTGATGTATGTGATCTAAAGTCATCAACCCCAGGACATCCTGTTAAGATATGGACTATTTCTTATCATTATGGTATCATTAATGCAATAATGTTTCAATTTCATTGCACTCCAGGTTTAGACATTTGTATCACAATTGCCATGGATTCTTTTTTTTTTTTTTTTTTTTTTTTGAGACAGAGTTTCGCTCTTGTTGCCCAGGCTGGAGAGCAATGGCACAATCTCAGCTCACTGCAACCTCTGCCTCCCGAGTTCAAGAGATTCTCCTGCCTCAGCCTGCCGAGTAGCTGGGATTACAGGAATGCGCCACCATGCTGGGCTAATTTTGTATTTTTAGTAGGGATTAGGTTTCTCTATGTTGATCAGGCTGGTCTCAAACTCCCAACCTCAGGTGATCCACCCATCTCGGCCTCCCAAAGTGCTGGGATTACAGACATGAGCCACTGCACCCAGCCTGCCATGGATTCTTTATAGTCCACTTTTATGGCAAGTTGGGTCTCTATGAGTGAAAATTTTCTTGGTACAATAATGAGTCCATTTAATTTTTTAAAACAGTATGTTGCTTTGATTCCTTTTATCAGCACACATAAAAACATTTTGTGTTAACCATGTCATATAGAATGTCTTCACTTTGGAATCTTAAACAAATGAACTGAGACTTAAAAGTTTTTTTGTTAATTATCTGTTAATAATTTGAGCACTTTTACTAATAGAAATAATGCTGTAAGCGGTTAGTAGATTCCCAGGCTAGCCTCTAATGTAGTTAATGGTATTCATCTAAAGTTCTGATTTTTGGAGCAAGAGGAAAAGGAGGAGAAAGAAGATGAAAATGAGAAAAGAAATAGGGAACGTGGTATAGCAGGGGCAAAAACAGATGACGCAGAGAAAGATAAGGAAAGGAAGTGAAAAACTTTCCTTAGGCCATGCTCTAAGCAAACTGTTGAGATAGATGTAAATGTGTTTTGTGTCCTCCAGTTTTCACTTCTGCATCCCTCTCACTAGAACCCTGGTCCCCTCATTGGGTCCTAAGGTCCCACCCTATCCATGCCTGTGCTACCTCCACCCTAAACGAATGCAGTCTCCAAACTCTTATTTCTCAATGCATCTGTTCTTAGCAAGGTATTTAGAAAAGATCAGTTTCAGAGAACCTAATCATTTTGTAAAACTCATAGTCCCCAAACCTCTGAAATCGATTATTCTCTACTTAGGGGCATTCCAAGCAATGTCACAAAATGAAACAGAAAAAAAACTAAGGCAGTATTTTGAAAGAAGATATGTTTCTTGGTGGTTCCCTCCTAGGTGGAGCTCCACTAAACAGTCTCTAGGGTGTATTGCTTTCTCCATTGCTGATGGGACATTTCCCTGCAGGCTCCTAGTGCGGTGATGTAGCCTAGCTGGCTCCCAAGACCTGTCCCTGGACAGAATCACGTTGGTTTTTTGGTTTCTTTTTCTTTTGTTTGGCATGGAGCCAGCGGAGAGAGGCACAGCTGTGGCTAGGGATACTTATCTCATGGCCTTATTTCCAGATTCCTTCAGCAAATTATCCATCGTTTGCCAGTGGCTGGACAGTTACTATGTTAGTAAATAAATGTGACAACATAGCTTTTGTTACTTGGCATTGGGAAGGTTTTAAAGTAAGAAAAATCAGGAAAGCTGTTGGCAATGCTGGTAACATTTTCAATACTATACGATTTTAGGGATGAGTCCCTGTTGAAAAGAGCCATATCTAAGAATGAAATATACATACATGGCTGCCAGCCTTTGTGTAACCACATGGGCTTCTCTCTGGAGTCACCGTCCCCACCGCTATGGATGAATAAGCTCTGCTCTGGGAAGGGATGCTTGGCCTCCATGTTGATGCGCAGCCTCTTCAGACCACAAATAGCCAGGTATTCAGTGGGGAGAGTGTTGGTACTGCACAAGGAAAGCTTCAGGTCTTGGACCAGTGTGAAATTCAGCAGGCGGCCCAGCGCAGACGTGTCTGTGAACCAGATGGTCAGATGGCCATTGTAGCTGGTTTGCTCCACGGTGAGGGGCAGGACGGTTTTACAGCTACACATCAGGTTAGCCAAACTGTAGTCACAATCCCGGATGTCTGCAGAGCAGCTGCAGTTCCGAATGGTGTTTTCCTTTGTGAAGATGAGCGTGCTGTTCTGACCTTTGGTGAAGCGGTTAAGTGCAAAGACGCCCAGAGCACTGATCAGAAGGAGACAGTGCCTGGGAGGTGGTGCCATTCTTGCCCAGTGTGGGCCAGCGTGTTCGTACCCCACCTTTGTGAGCCAATTTGTTGGAACTTACCTGAAAGAAAACAGGCAGCTTTATTACAACCTTTCATTTGAAATACACAGCTTATAGAAAAGGAACCCCAGAAGAAACAAGTGGTAAACATTTCTTTCTTGCAGTTCTAGTAACTGTTGCTTGCAGCTCAAGCACTGGGAAAGCTCTTTTCTCAGCACCTCATCCAGAGACAGCAGCCAAACCTCTGAGCTCTGCTCATCCGAGGTGTAAAACTCCCCATGATGTCGGCTGACAGTGAGCCCAACGTGCCAACAACACGGCAGAGTGATGCCAAAGCAGATGCCAGATGGGAGACCTACCACATCCTATCTACAGGCAGGGATTTGGAGTGAAGAGAGCACATTCTCCAAACATCCAATTACCGGTATCTAGCACACGAAAACCCCTAAACATACACATGCTCTCCTCCCCCTCAATGTCTGACTTCCTGGAATGCAGGCGACAAACCCTTCTTTGTTGGATTCAGCTATCCGAGTGCTACCTATTACACAACATAGCATGAATACCAATGAAGCAGTTAGTTAATGGTAAACTCTCATTTCTAAATAGATAAACATGCCTCCCGTCCCCACCACATTAATGTTGGTGGGTCCATTCATCCTTTTCAACCCCTCCTACAAATGTACCTAGGTAACTGTGATAATAAACAACACAAATACTAATCAACCACCATTTGATCACAGTTATTTTGATCGCTACTCTGCCAGAAGAAATTTATGAATACATGGCTGAAATGTGGTACGTTCTGCCATAATGCTCATCTCATCTCATTCCAATTACACCATTATTGCAGGGCTCCAAAACAAAACCATGTATAAGAACTTCTAAAGAATCTAAATAAGGTAGGGATTTATGTGTCATTTAAAGAGCAACAATGTCCAGTTTGCGGGGAAATGCCCTACGGTGTCTGGTATATGATAGATGCGTGGTCCTCCTTTGTGGTGTGACTAGAATGAGGTGAGTTGAACATTAGGGCAGAGCGTACCACATTTCAGTTTGGCAAAAGTAATCATATTCCCCCAGTGACTGAAGAGAGAAACCAAACAATACAGTTCAGTCCATCTCCATCTAGTGAGCTCCGTGGGTGTGGTGGGATGCTTGGCATGAAACCTCTGAGTGGGAGGGCCCAGAGCTACCGCCAGGGCCACTACAGTAAGGGCCAGGGAGCAACAGAGGGAAGGGTCATTCTGAGGAGCTCAACATGTGTCCAAAGAGTACAGTGACAGCAGGAAAGAGGTTAGGCAGGCAAGCAGCATTTAGGATGTAAGACAAGGTCACAAGATGATTAGAAATCCAAAGGAATCAAAGTTAAAAATGCCAGGGATCAGGTACACAGGCAGGAGGCACAAGCCACAACCTCGTAGCTGAAGTGCCAGGAGGATAGAAGTCAGCTCTGCCACGTAAACTTGAACAGAGGTTGAGACATTGATTCACAGCAATTGTGACTGTATTCATGTATTCATCCCTTCATCCCTCCCTTCCCCCTCCCTCCCTCCCTCCTTCTTTCCCTCCCTCTCTCCCTCCCTCCCTTCCTTCCCTTCTTCCCTCCCTCCCTTCCTTCCCTCCTTCCTTCCCTCCCTTCCTTCCTTTTCACCTCCCTTCCTTCCTTTCCTCCTCCCTTCCTTCCCTCCTTCCTTCCTTCCCTCCTTTCCCTACTTTCCTCCTTCCTTCCTTCCCTCCTTCCTTCCTTCAACTAATGCTTATTGAAAGGTGGCAGGCCTTCTGCTAGCCATGGGGGTACAACTGAGAACAAGACAACCGAGGGCCCACCCCTCATAGAACTTATGTCCTAAAGAAATTGATTCTGCTTCCAAAGGGCTGCGGCATCAGAGCCCAACGCCGGACCAGTCCTGCATGTGAGGGCAGAGAGGCTGCAGCAATGGGGAGAAGGCAGGAGGAGGGGCAAATGCAGGAGTTGGGCAGGGCCCAGCCTGGGCCATGTGCCAGGCCCTGGCTTAGGCCAAGCAGAAGAAACAAAGATACAAAAGACCTGGAGCTCTATCCTCCAGGATTTATCCTCAAAGGAAAAAGACAAATAAGGCTGAACTGAGAAGAGCTGTGCTGAACATAGAGACAGTTATGAAAACACAGCAGAGAGAGTGATTCAATTCTATGTAGGGGACTGGATAAGGCGGTTTATAGTGCTTTGTGTCTATTTTAAATTTGGCATAGGATTTTCTTAAAGGCTTTATTAATGGGTACATTTTGTCATGGAAGAAAGAGCTTTGAGAAACATGGAGAACAAGAGTTCTTTCTGAACAAGAGGCTTAACAGTCTTGAGCAGTGTTAGAATGTGGGCGTGTCTACCTCCCTTAGTGAGGAACAGTGAATAATTTGTTAATTACAAGATAATTTTAGACAATCTGCTGTCCCAGATTCCACTGGAGGCCTCTGGGACTTCATGTCCCAGTAACCTTGTCATCCCAGAACCAGGAATACCGTCAACACTGTTGGCCCACCCTGACCCCAGCCTTAAAAGGAAAGGGAGAGAAGAGGTCTATTCATCAGCCCAGAACCTGGTGAGAAAAGTGTCTGCCTCCCTCTTTCAGGTGCTGATGCTGTTCAGAGGCAGCCGTGGAAGAGCAAAAGAGATCAGAAGAGAGAAGGATATTGGTTTGCTGGAATGTCTGGGACAAGAATTTCCCCAAAGGATTTGTGAGCAACTTTCCAACAGTCAAGGCTCTGGCTGGACCTCAGGATGGTCCCTGGCTCCTGGACATCAGGGAGCCCAAAGGCCAGAACAAGGACAGACCCAGTGGCAGAAGGCTTGCTAAGAGGGCAAAGAGTGGGGCAAATACCCCTGGCAACCCGTTTATAGGGACTGCCACAGAGATGCCAGTTGGACATTTTCTTCCTTCAGTCTACCATGAATTTTTTTTGGAGTTGGAGCCTCAATCTGTCACCCAGTCTGGAGTGCAGTGGTATGATCTCGGCTCACTGCAAGCTCTGCCTCTCAGGTTCAAGCATTTCTCTTGTCTCAGCCTCCCAAGTAGCTGAGATTACTGGCACACAGCACCAAGCCTAGATTTTTGTATTTTTAGTAAAAATGGGGTTTCACCATGTTGGCCAGACTGGTCGTGAGCTCCTGACCTCAGGGTGATCCACCCACCTCAGCCTCTCAAAGTACTGGGATTACAGGTGTGAGTCACCGAAGCCAGCTGTACTGTGATGATTAGTTCAAGGTTCTCGTTCACTGGGGTAAACACCTTGAGAGAGCAGTTTCTTGGCTACATGGTCTCAATTTCCTGCACAGTGCCTAGCATGTAGCAAGGACTCAACACATTTCATTGAATAAATGAAAAAACATAGTTTACCAAATGTCAGTGTACTCAAACTCTTTTAACTGCTAGCTATAGAAATCCAATTAAGACTGACTTGAGAAAAAAAATCTGCTTACTTATTTGAAAAATTAAGGAAGGATTTCAGGCATGGCTTGATCCAGCTACTCAAAAAGAAGTTGTCAGAAATGTCTCTCTGTTTTTCAGTTTTTCTTTCTCATTTGTGGGCTTTATTCCCAGGCAAGATCACTCCTTCTGGGGACAAGATGGTCACTAGTAGATCCAGGTTTACTTTCTATCAGCTGAACAACCTCTCAAGAAAAGAAAAGACAAAATCTCTCTTTAAATAGTGCCAAGCTGCTGGATGTGGTGACTCATACCTGTAATACTAGCACTTTGTAAGGCCAAAGTAGGAGGATTGTGGGAAACCAGGAGTTTAAGACCAGCTTGGCCAACATCGTGAGACCTAATCTCTACAAAGAGAATAAATCAGTTGGGCATTATGACACGTACCTATAGTCCCAGCTACTTGGGAGGCTGAGGCAGAAGGATCACTTGAGTCTGAGAATTCAAGGCTGTGGTGAGCTATGATTGTATCACTGCACTCCAGCCCGGATGACAGAACAAGACTCCATCTCTAATAAATAAATAATTATGGCAGATGCAGTGGCTCAGGCCTGTCATCTCAGAACTTTGGGAGGCCAAGACAGGCAGCTCTCAAGCTCAGGAGTTCAAGACCAGCCTGGCCAACATGGTAAAACTCTGTCTTTACCAAAAATTAAAAAATTAGCTGGGCATGGTGGCATGCACCTGTAGTCCCAGTTACAGGGAGGCTGAGGCAGGAGAATCGCTTGAACCCGGGAGGCAGAGGTTGCAGTGAGCTGAGATTGTGCCACTGCACTCCAGCCTGGGTGACAGAACGAGACCTTGCCACCAATAAATAAATAAATATATACAAATAAGTATAAGTTACAAACAAATAAGTAAATAAATATTAGAAGGCAAAAATACATTGGTCTCCTGAGTCACATGCTCAGATTTGGAGCCAATGAATGGGATCGGCCACACTGCAAACAATGGACTGAGGGTAGAAGGATGGTTCTGCAAAGGGCAATCAGGAGGCACTATTAGAAAAGGGCCAGGTAAACAGTCAGAAAAGTGGGTGCCCACAAGACCCATGGGGTGCGCATGGATGAGTAGAGCAACTCTGCTCTTCTCAGTCTCAGCAAACACCAAAGCACCGCTTCAATAAAATGCACCCTAAGAGTGCAGATGTATGTCTGACTTCGTGGGATGTACTCAGAATTTCAAATAGTCTCCTTTGCTGGAAGGCCCCTGGTTTTTACCTCCCAAGAGTCTTCAAGGACTTTTGCAGGGAAATCCTCTGGGGAGTGCATTTGTGAGAGACAAACTTGCTTATCTCTCCAAGTCCTGGCTTCACAGCGAGTTCCTTGGGGTGCCTGGGGCCTGGCTTTCTTCTGCCTTTAACCCCAGAGCTGTACTTCAGATCGCTACTTGAGACTGCTTCTTGCCAGGGCATCTCATCAGCTTCTAACTCCTGAGCCTTTCACACTTTCTTGTCTCGAATCTTTCCCCTAATTGCATTTCCACTTTAAAAATGAAAATCACGGCCAGGCCTAGAATCCCAGCACTTTGGTAGGCTGAGGGGGGCAGATCATTCGAGGCCAGGAGTTTAAGAACAGCCTGGCCAACATGGTGAAACCCTGTCTCTACTAAAAATACAAAAATTAGCAGGGTGTGGTGGTGCACACCTGTAATCCCAGCTACTCTCGGGAGGCTGCGGCACCAGAATCCCTTGAACCCAGGAGGCGGAGGTTGCAGTGAGCCAAGATTGCAACACTGCACTCCAGCCTGGATGACAGAGTAAGTGAGACTCTGTCTCAAAAATAAAATAAAAATCACTTTTGATTTCAAATTAAACTGACTTCCAAATTAAAATTGTAAATTGCTTTTGACTTTTAATTGCTATAAAGATTTGGAGAACATTACCTGATTTTTCTGCAATTAGAGTTATTCGTCTTTTGTGTTAGGACTACAGAGTTTAGAACGTTATTATTTATGACATTTCAAATTTGTTTTGGGCAAATGCTCCAAATGCTGTCCTCCCGCGGACACAATATCTCCTTACTAGTAATATCTTCTTATAAACAGAACTAGTCTAGTTTGAAACATTCCTTTTGAAGCCAAGTATAAACATTATCTAAACGTTGGGTGTAATCCTAGATTGAGAAGGAATCTGTGTGGAATTTGTTTTGAAGTAACTGATGGCTGATCTCCTCAATTCAGAACCCTCTGCCTTTATGTAGCTAGTTGCTAGTAATGTTCTTGAGATTTCTTCAGCTGCAATAGAAAAACAATATTCAAACTGATTCTGAATAGTAGTTCTGGTTTTTAAACATGTTCAGTGATTTAATAATCATACATAGTTTTTAGCATCTTGACTGAAAAATTTGGATGCATAAACATCCCCTGAGTTTTTATCATGGTCGCATCAAGCTACTTATTGTGTCTTACAACCGAGGTGTATCAGAGCCTTCTAGTGCCCATGAATGGCATGTTCTCCTCTCCTTCCTTGTCACACTGTTGGACTTTCTGAGCTTCTGGCAATGAAGTGGTGCCATGTGGTTGGATTCTGGCCAATGGAATGTGGTGGAAGATTCCACAAAGGAACTGACGGCCCTAGAAGATGGCGGAACTGTAGGTTGAATCCCTGAATGATTGTATGGAACAGAGCACACCCCTCTCCCCACTTCATGGCATTAGTCTGTGATGTAAGGGAGGAACAGATCTCAATGACTCTAAGCCACTGATATCTTGAAGTTTGTCAAAGCAGCTAGCCCACCCTGCTAGCTGGGTACAATACAGCAGGTGCTAATATTGCTTTGCAACTTATGATTTTTACATCCACTTTTCTCAAAAGAAAGTGAGAAATCAACATTTAGAGGACATTGATTGGATGCTAGGCAAATGGCCTAAGTCATGGGGAAGCAAAAATGAAGAAGATATCATCCATACCCTCAAGGGACTTGAAATTTGCCAGGAGAACTTGGAATGTACTCTGGGAACAAACAACTGGGCAACTAATTATAAAACAATGTGATTGGTAGTTCTTAACGATGCAGATGGAGGCTGGACGCAGTGGCTCACACCTATAATCCTAGCACTTTGGGAGGCCAAGGCGGGTGGATCACCTGAGGTTAGGAGTTCGAGACCAGAATAGCCAACATGGTGAAACCCCATCTCTACTAAAAATACAAAATCTTAGCTGGGTGTGCTGGTGTGCACCTATAATCCCAGCTACTCAGGAGGCTAAGACAGGAGAATCACTTGAACCTGGGAGGTGGAGGTTGCAGTGAGCCAAGATCACACCACTGCACTCCAGCCTGGCGCCTGGTGACGAAACAAAACTCTGTCTCCCCCCCCCCACCCCCGCCAAAAAAAAATGCACATGGCGTGGTGGGAAGTAAGAAATGGAGAAATGGAAAGAGTCCCAAAGGTGTGCTCTTTGGGCCAGGCAGAGAAGGGGTTCAGGTTAGGAGAGGCGAGGCAGTGCAGATATAAGAGTCATTGGCACAGAGGTCAGAATGACTAAAGTCCTCGGCATGTTTAGAGCAAGTATAAGATGTCTTGAGGTCCATGAAGGGGGATGTAGGCAGAAGGACAGGGTTAGACAGGACCTTGCTGGTCAAGCTAAGGGGTTTGGATTTTCTGCTGGCGATAACTTGGTCTCCAAACTCTTCTGACCATCACCCCATCTACAAATAATTAAAAAACCCTCCCCAATAGATGTCTCTGTTAATTTATAAAGGCCATTCATGTACTACCATACTGACATATCATCTATATTATCAACAATATACAAACAGTAGAATTTTTAAAAATTTGAGATGAAAAAGAAATAAAAATGCAAGTTTGAATATTTTCAGCTCCACCCCACTAGCTTGGCTTGCAAACCTCCTGTGATGTAAACTTCCTCTTTGGAGGCTCCTGCAAGAGACAAGAAATGAGGCAGTAAAGGTCTGCAGCAGGAGACGTGTGCTTATATCTTGTTTAAGGAAGGTAACCTAGGCTGCCAGGGAGCGACTGAATTGGAGGAGGAGATACTAGAGTCAGGACAATGAGTTCTAAGGAGGGGAACACTTTTCTTTCGTATTTTCTCCAACGATTTCCACCTCTCCATTTGTTGACTCCTTCTAACTCCAGGCTCTTTGGGTAAATCTGCCTCAACATCTGGAATCCTCAAGGGGATGGAGAGGACTAACAATGTAGGATCGAGAAGGCTGGGATGAGGATGAGGCTCTCTTCCTCCTATAAGCATACTGTCGGGACACCTGCTAGGACCTCTGGGAGGGAACCAGTAATACAGGGAAGAGGAGAGCCCAGTGGACAGCACAGGAAAGCATTTGTCTCGCTCTGTCGCCCAGGCTGGAGTACAGTGGTGCAATCTCGGCTCACTACAAACTCCCCCTCCTGGGTTCAAGCAGTTCTCCTGCCTCAGCCTCCCATCATTGTCTCATTCTCAGCATCCTAGCACTGTTTGGCTGGGAACACTACTCCTTGAGACATCCACTGTGAGCCCTGACAGCCATGAGAAAAGCATAGCACATTTTCTCAGAGTTAGGAGCCTCTGGGTGGCTTCATCAGCCTGGCAGCAACCCTAGCTGCTAGTGTGGGCTAGTTATGGCAGGCTATGAGTAGGTAGAGTGGCTCTCCAATCCCCGGTTCCCCTGGATGTGCCTTCCTCTTAATTCCTTGATCATCCATTCTTTCCAGGAGCCAGTGCTGAAAACCTGCTCACAGACTGGGATCTGATACCAGTTGGTTAAGCCTTAATCGGAATTTCAGCCAACACATTCTTGCCCAAGGGCATTTGCAGGGTAAGCCTTATGGCTACCTTGTTCCTTATTAGAGAGATAGCAAGGATTAAATAGAAAGTATGGGAGGAGAGTGGGGCAGAGATGCCACGCTGGGGTTCCAGAAACGAGTGGTCACCTGTTCTCAGGTCCAGCACCCGCTTGTCCAGGGCTGTGCAACCCCACTTCCCGTTTAGGTCAAGGAGGAGTGTTGGCTACTCTGTTATGTGGATGAGATGCCCACACAGGCACTGTATGAGGGCGTTAGGTGTAGGCCTTGAAATGCTCTTGAAAAAAGGGATTTTTAGCATTTTTCTTTTCTTTGGCTTTGCCTCACAAATGCACTGCAGGAGGTAGGTTAGAGATAAACACTATGCAAGATGATATTTGATATCTTTGTTGTTTAATTTTTTGAAGCTTATGAAGCTGAAAGCTAATTTGGGTCCCTCCCCAAGGTTTTCTTACTGTGATACGTGTTGCCTTTTATTTCTTCTTCACATTCCATAACAGCACATCCTCATCCTTGGTATGAGCCACTGAATTTTCACAGGCCTTTACAAGGATCTAATGCTGAGGTCACCATTCTGTGCAGCCTCTGTGGGTGAAGATCACTTCTCTTTCATTGTGGTTTACACAGTTCATTGTGAGGGGCAGGAAATGAATTCCTGGTAATTCTGATGTGTTCAGAATCTCATTTGGTTTATATGGTAGGATCTAAACTATATGCTATCATCTGATATATTTGCTCATCTAGAAAAAGAGGAAGTAAAACTCATGTCTCCATAAGTTGGAATTATTCTGGCAAAATTAGCTTCAAGTATACAGTCTGGGTTTTAAGAGGACACACTTTAAAATATTGTTGTGGCTGGGTGCGGTGGCTCATGCCTGTAATCCCAGCACTTTCGGAGGCTGAGGTGGATCACCAGAGGTCGAGAGTTCAAGACCAGCCTGACCAACATGGAGAAGCCCCATCTGTATTAAAAATACAAAAAATTAGCCAGATGTGGTGGTGCATGTCTGTAATCCCAGCTACACAGGAGGCTGAGGCAGAATTGCTTGAACCTGGGAGGTGGAGGTTGCAGTGAGCCGAGATTGCACCATTACACTCCAGCCTGGGCAACAAGAGCAAAATTCTGTCTCAAAAAAAAAAAAAAAAATCTGTGACTGTTCACGTTGAACTCACTAGTATATAGTCGGATCAGTCAGAGATCCTATCTGAGTCTTATTTCTCTCGACATGGCACAGGATGGTAATCCAACTACACCGGTTACAAGAGCAAAGTAGATGCATGTGATTATATATATATGTGTGTGTGTGTGTATGTATATAAATAGTAGTATATTATTTATTTTGTTTAGAGACAAGGTCTCACTATGTTGTCCAGGCTGGTCTTAAACTCCTGGGCTCTAGTGATTCTCCTATCTTGGCCTCCCAAAGTGCTAGGATTATAGGTGTGTGTCACCGCAGCCAGCCTGAATAATTCTAGAGTATTATGTATATTGTAGTACTCATAAGTACTCATAGATATACTACGATATACATAGTACTATTCATAAACAATGATATTTTGTAATATCGGAGTCATAGTGATAACAAATATATTAGCATGTTCTGTGAGGGCATCCCAAAAGTCACCCCAAAGAAATCTAAAGTAACTGGTACATTTAATGCATTACTTGTATCAAGCATTTGATTAGAGAGAAAACAGGTGCAGCATGAAACAAAAAGGCCTCTTTGCGTGATTCTTCCTGTAATGAATCAAATCAGATTTATAATTATATAAATTATAACTAGCCCTCACTAGCAGCTAGGCTTGCTGCCAGGCTGATGAAGCCACCCAGAGGCTCCTAACTCTGAGAAAATGAGCTGTGCTTTTCTCGTGGCTGTCAGGGCTCACAGTGGATGTCTCAGGAATGGCGTTCCCAGGCAAGCTGTCCTCCTGTAAATTCTGAGGATTGTGAGGTCCTGAAATTACTAGTGAGTTGATCTGGAAAATAGAAATTAATTGTCTGATTCCATTTCTACTAATTTAAATGTGTGTAAAATGTTTAAAGGAATGGCAGGAAGATGGGATGTGATCAAAACACTTTATTTCTGATCTCCTACTGTGCTTACTGGATATTATGACAGGTTAAATAATGGTCCCGAAAGTTGCCTGTGTCCTAATCCCTGGGCCCTGTGAATACATTACCTTGCATGGCCACAAGGCCTCTGCAGACATGATTAAATTAAGAAATTCGAGATGAGGAGATGACCCTGGATTATCTGGGTGGGCCCAACGTAATCAACAGGGTTCTTATAAGACAGACACAGTAGGAGATAGAGAAGAAGGCAATGTGACAACCGAAGCAGGGAATGGAGTGATGTGGCTACAAGCCACGGAATGCCAGCAGCCTCTAGGAGCTGGAAGAGGCAAGGAATGGATTTTCCCTCAGAGTTTCCAGAAGGAACCAGTCCTACTGACATCCTCACAGTAGCCTGGTCAGACTGGTTTTGAACTTCTGACCTCCAGAAGTATAAAAGAATATTGATATCTTGTTTTAAGCCACTAAATTTGTAGACTTTTTTTTTTTTCTGAGATGGAGTCTTGCTCTGTCACCAGGCTAGAGTGCAATGGCGCGATCTCAGCTCACTGCAACCTCCAGCTCCCACGTTTACATGATTCTCCTGCCTCAGCCTTCCAAGGGTCCTGTAGCTGAGACTACATGTGCATGTCACCACGCATGGCTAAGTTTTGTATTTTCAGTAGAGATGGGGTTCCACCATGTTGGCCAGCATGGTCTTGATCTGGTGATTCACCTGCCTTGGGCTCCCAAAGGCATGAGCCACCCGCCCGCTGACTTTTTGTTTTTTTGAGATGGAGTCTCGCTCTGTCACCCAGGCTGGAGGGTGGAGTGCAGTGTCATGATCTTGGCTCACTGCAACCTCCACATCCTGGGTTCAAGCGATTCTCCTGCCTCAGCCTCCTGAATAGCTGGGATTACAGGTGTGCGCCACCACACCTGGCTAAATTTTGTATTTTTAGTAGAGATGGGGTTTCACCATGTTGGCCAGGCTGCTCTCGAACTCCTGACCTCAAATGATCTGCCTGCCTTGGCCTCCCAAAGTGCTGGGATTATAGGAGTGAGCCACTATGCCTGGCCAATGTGTAGAAATTTTTTACAGTAGCAATAGGAAATGACTACAGAGACGATGAGGAAACCAAACCCCCACATCCCACCCCTGTGAACCAAAGCAGCCCTTCTGCATTCACAGCCCTGTAGTGTTTGCTAATTACATGATGTGGTTTATTCCTCTCATTAGCCTGGATCATAAGCTATCAGGGTAACTATTCTCCTGAAATATCAAGCTCAATGCTCCTGTAGAATAGTCATACTATGTTGGACCCATCCAAGCCTAAATGGATACATCTGGATACATCTTATGAGTTGAGGGGGTGGCCATCTTCAGGTGGTTAATTGTAGAAGTGGAATTGTTGAAGAAGAAAGAAGAGCGAAGATGATATGGGAGGTCCCAGGGCAGGGATGAGTAGAGATGTAGGACAGTGGCATTTGTGTCTTTCCAGTCCAAACATGCCCAAGGCTGAGTCCTGTCGGGTAGCAAGCAGAGGCTGCAAGAAGTGCTTTTAAGAATTCTGAGATGTTGACTGGGCGCAGTGGCTCACTCCTGTAATCCCAGCACTTTGGGAGGCTGAGGTGGGTGGATCATGTGGTCAGGAGTTCGAGACCAGCCTGGTCAACATAGTAAAACCCTGTGTCTACTAAAAATACAAAATATTAGCTGAGCGTGGTGGCACGCTCCTGTAGTCCCAGCTACTAGGGAGGCTGAGGCAGAAGAATTGCTTGAATCTGGGAGGCAAAGGTTGCAGTGAACTGAGATGGCACCATTGCACTCCAGCCCGGATGACAGTATGAGACTCCGTCTCAAAAAAACAAAAAAAATTCTGAGATATGAGGCACAAGTGGCCCCCTGCCCAGGCAAGAAAGGGCGACACTGCCCAGGCAAGAAAGGGCCACAGCTCAGCTCTGGCACAGTGAGGAATGACAGACCAGTGGCACCATTTGACCCTTTCTCAAGAACAGACTAGGGCCACCCCTGCACATTGCTCCCTGGTCGTCAAGCAACAGGGAGCCCCATGGCCAAGGCAAGGGGCAGTCAGCATCCAGTGGGGGCTGGGGACAGGAGCAGACAAAAGGACCATTGCACAGGCAAGATACTTGTGGGGACTCTAAGAAACAGCTGGAGGAGACTCTATTTTGTAGACATAGTGGTGCAAGGAGTCAAGGACCTGCATCAGGTAGGTGGGAGTGCAAGCCCACAGAATACAGGCTATTCGTGTTCACTTAACCTCATCTGTGCCACCAGCCAGGAGCTCTTCAGGTATCACCTGGATTACTGGTTTGAGATTAAGTTGATTGAATCATAGAAATAGACTAAAGTGGTCAGGAGCTTAGAAGTAAGTACTGACTGAAAAGCAGAAATTTTATTTGGAAAGCACTGAGCTCACCTGGATGTTAATTTCACCCACTAATTTTCTGTCTGGATGCGGGGCTTCCTTGCTGTTGGTTTACTGTGTCCATTTTCATGCTGCTGATAAAGACATACCCAAGCCTGGGCAATTTACAAAAGAAAGAGGTTTAATGAACTCACAGTCCCACATGGCTGGGGAGGCCTCACAATCATGGTGGAAGGTGAAGGCACGTCTCACATTGTGGCAGACAAGAGAAGAGTGAGAGCCAAGCGAAAGGGGTTTCCCCTCATAAAACCATCAGATCTCGTGAGAGTTATTCACTACCTCGAGAACAGTATGGGGGAAACCGCCCCCATGATTCAATAATCTTCCACTGGGTCCCTCCAACAACATGGGGGAATTAGGAGAGCTACGATTCAAGATGAGACTTGGGTGGAGATACAGCCAAACCTTATCAGCGGGTCAGATTTCTGATGCCTTCTTGCTGATGGCAGTTTCCCTCATCCTTAGCACAGGGTCTGGCACATAGCAGCAGTCCACGACTATTTGTATTATCCAAATGAGTCCCTACATTGGCTAAGTCAATGAGGCATGTAATTGATCATTGACTTCCTCTTTTGCCTTTTACCTCCTAGGATTGTCAAGTGTTATCAAATCAGCAAGCAAAATTCATCTATTTCTTCAGCGACTTTCATTGTATGGCCTAGCCACGGCAGAGAAATCAGAATGAGTTTCTGTGTATGGGTGACAGGGTGGGAATTTGAACTTTCTCTCCTTTGGTCTAGCCGTGCATCATCTTTGAAAGCCATTGAATGACATCTGGCCAAATCCCAGGAGGCACCTGTCACCTCCTGTGACTTTACCAAAGGCCTGGTCTAGGTTCCTGGTTGCCTTACAACTTTCCTGTGAATCTGATGAGGATGAAGGGTGAAATACACTTGCCTAGAGTGCAGACCATGAGCCCCAAGTCAGGCCTCTAATCACTGCCCTTCCATCTTATGCCACACACCCTCCCAGGAGCTAAGGAAAACATGAATAGAGTTAGTATATTTTGGTCTCACAGATATTTGTGAGCATCACAAAGCCCTTCCCCTAATTGCTTTTGGTTGAGAGATTACAACAGCTCCTGCTGAAAAAATCCCCCACAACCTAACCTTTCAGAGTCCAATCTTGCAAAGCTAACTCAGGAAGAACTTTGCTCAAATTACTGGGCCAGTATTATGTGAGTGTTAAGTTGCCAAGGAAAATGAGTCAGACACTAATCCCTTTGCTAGGAGATGAGAAACAAAAAAAAAAAAAAAAAAAAAAAAAAAAGCTGGCAGACCTTTGCTATTTTAATTACCTGCTTCCAGAACAATAAATGGGAATTCAGATCTTCCACTTAGAGTTGTTCCTTCCTGCATTCCCACAAAGGACCTTGAACTATTTCCTTAAGATATAAGCCTTAGGCTTTTTTTCCTTTCAACTATGTTCAAGCTATAGTGCCGACCATTCAAGTTTGGGAAAAAAATAAGAATTAAATTTTCTTTTGCTGGTTTTAGTTACAAATATTGGAACCAATGAACATTTAAACCTTGTTTCTTTCTTGGAAGATTTTTCAGAGCTTTAAAATGCCTCCCAGGAATGATGACTAAAGGTAATGTGGGATCCTGGGACAAAAAAAGAGGACAATTGCTAAAATATAAGGACATCTGAATAATGTTTGGACTTTATTTTATAATAATAATGTGCCAGTACCGGTTTATCAATTGTGACAAATGTACCACATTATGTAAGATGTTAACTCTATATCAGAACTCTCTGTACCATCTTCATGATTTTTCTGTAAATCTAAAACTATTGCAAAATAAGAATTTTATTTAAAAAGGGTGAGTCCTGATCTCATTGATGACTCTTTGAAGATTAGTTTTGCGACAGCAGCAGAGCTCCAGTAGATAATCTGACATCGCAATTTGGGCTAAACCGAGTGCCCATGAAATAGTGTCTAGGCACAACTCCAAATGAATTCTTCAGACCTCCTGGCCACAGAGAAGATTTTTTTTTTTTTTTAAATGACCCAGAGACCAGGCATTTTGGAGATGAAAATTCAAAGTAATCCTTTTATGGGAAATGGATCAAAACTGGGAAAGGAGAGGCACCAGGCATGTTGTGGGGATAAGCCTTGAGGAGAGAGAGAGAGAGAGAGAGAGAGAGAGAGAGAGAGAGATGTGTGTGTATGTGTGATATCTCACTGGGTTTTCTTTCTCTCTCTCTCTCTTTCTTTCCTTTCTTTTTCTTTCTTCCTTTTCTTTCCTTCTTTCTTTCTCTTCTCTTCCTCCCTTCCCTCTCTCCCTCCTTCCTTCCTCTCTTTCTCTTTCTTCCTTTCTCTTTCCTTTTTCTTTCTTTCTTTCTTTTTCTTTCTTTCTTTCCTTCCTTCTTTCTTTCTTTCTCTTCTCTTCTCCCCTCCCTCCCTCCTTCCTCTCTTTCTCTTTCTTTCGTTCTTTTTCTTTCTTTCTCTCTTCTCTTTCTCCCCTCCCTCCCTCCTTCCTTCCTCTTTTTTCTCTTTCTTTCTTTCTTTCTTTCTTTCTCTTCTCTTCTCTTTCTCCCCTCCCTCCCTCCTTCCTTCCTCTCTCTCTTTCTTTCTTTTTCTTTTTCTTTCTTTTCTTCTTTCTTTCTTCCTTTCCTTCCTTCCTTCTTTCTTTCCCTTCCTTTCTCTTTCTTCTCTCTCTCTTTCTTTCCTTTTTTGAGATGAGGTCTTGCTCTGTCACCCAGGCTACAGTGCAGTAGCTCACTGTCATCTTGAACTCCTAGGCTCAAGCAATCCTCCCACCTCAGCCTCCTGAGTAGCTAGGACAATAGGTGCGTACCACTGGCTAATATTTTAAATTTTTGTAGAGACGTGATCTCACTGTAGTGCCCAGGCTGATCTACAACTTTTGGCCTCAAGAGATCTTTCCACCTCCCAAAGGGTGGGGACGACAGGTGTGAGCCACCGCGCAAGGCCCCATTGTGTTTTCTTATTCTCCCATCTGGGCCTCATTCCCCTCATCTGCTTATGTTCTGTGTGTGGGGATGATTTCTGTTTGGCATCCACTGAGAAACCATCTTTATCTCTTACACTGTCTTCCAATCTCTCCTCTTTCATGACATTTTATTAAGCTGGAGGAATACATGACAGTTCTTATTTGACTCAAACCTATTTTTCTTAGAGTGCTGTATCAGTCTATTATAAAATAAATTTTAAAAACAGCTTTCGTAAACCAATCTGTTATCACACAGAGCCTAGTACCTAGTTGTGTTAGATTTTTAAGCCACTTCAAAAAACCAGACTATTGCTGGGATCATTCTATTGCAACCATTCTCATCAAGTTCCCATTGAATCCCACCACCACACCCCTCACCCCGTACCAAATCCAGTGATTAATTTCCTGGTCTCATTTTGTTTGACTTCCCACCAGCATCTGACTTAGTTGCCTCCTCCCTTCCGTTTGCGTGAATAGCTTTCTGTTCTTCCACGACGTCATGCTCTCCTGGTTTTCTGGCTACTTCAAAGGTGACTTCCTCTCAGTCTTTTGGCTGGCATCTGATCTTCTTACCTGTCATGATCGCATGTCCCCAGCTCAGTGCGTGGCTGTCTTCTGTATGTGCATCCACTCTCTTGGTGCCTGCCTGTTGTCCTGTGAAGTTAAATACCACCTAGATGCTGATGGGGAGCTGAGATATGTCTCTAGCTCCTGATCGCATCATGCTCACGTGCCTCACATTGTATCTGATAGCTCTTTCTCAATGTCTAGCAGACATCTCCAACTTAACATGTCAAATACATAGCTCCTGATTCCCGAGAAAGTTCAGACTCCTATGAGAAATATTACTGCATCAATAATTCACTGTTCTTCAGCCCTGTGTTCCCAAGTCTAAGCTAGCTAAATATAGCAAGTGGTCACTGATAAAGTGGCAACATACTTGAAAATAAAAAATGTGATACATGTATGTTGTATATTGAAAACTGAATGAAATCAGAAACTATCCATATTTTTATTCACTAACAGTATGATTTAATGAGTGCTTCCTTTGTGCCAGGCACTGTTAAGTGTTTCACATGTTTTATGTTATTTAAAATCCTTTCTGTAATCCTTCAGGTAGATATTATGGCCCCATTCTTTTTTTTGAGACAGAGTTGCTCTGTCATCCAGGCTGGTGCCATCTCGGCTCACTGCAACTTCCACATCCCGGGTTCAAGCAACTCTCCTGCCTCAACCTCCCAACTAGCTGGGATTATAGGTGGTGCACCACCACGCTCAGCTAATTTTTGTATTTTTAGTAAAGACCAGGTTTTGCCATGTTGGCCAGGCTGGTCTCAAACTCCAGACCTCAAGTGATCCACCCACCTCAGCCTCTCAAAGTGCTGGGGTTACAAGCATGAGCCACTGCATATGGTCTCATTTTCATATCAGGAAATGAAGACACAGGGAGGTTAAATAACTTGTCCAAGGTCACAGAACAAGTTAATAATAGCTAAAATTTGAACCCAGACAACCAACTATACTCTGAAGAGTCATGGTGGAAATTATAGCGCTATTTCCTACCCCAGGGTCTTGGGCCTATTCAAGTGAAAGTCCATGCATTGTATTCTATTACTAGATGCTGTATTCTATTACTAAATGTTTATAGAACCCTCATGCTAAATGCTATGATTCGAATGTGTTCCCTAAAGTTCATGTGTTGGAACGTAATCCCCAGTGCAACAGTGTTGAGAGGTGGGAGCTTTAAGAGGTACCTTTAAGAGGGTGGTGCCCTCATGAATGGATTAATGCTGTTATTGAGGAGTGGGTTGGTCATCACGGGAGTAGGTTTCAAATGAAAGGATGAGTTTGACCCCCTTCTTCTCTGTCTGTCTGTCTCTCTCTCTCTGTCTTATGTGCGTGCACATGTTCTCTTGCCTTTCCACCTTCCACCATGGGGTGAAACAGCAAGAAGGCCCTTGCCAGATGCAGGCTCATTGACCTTGGAATTCCCAGTCTCCAGAACCATAAGAAATAAATCTCTGTTCTTAAGTTCATAATCAGAATAGAGGACAATATGAGCAGAGTGCTGCTTCTGCTAACATAGGTATGGAATGTGGGACAAAGAATTCTCAAAGTCCTAACGAAGGAATCCTAACTAAAATATGTGGCAACTGTACATTTCTACTTGACACAGGTCCTTGAGAGAGTGAATTAGGCAATGAATGCAAATCCTTCGAATTTTTACTTTGAGTGACTTGGTAGACACCCAGTTAATTGCATCACTGGGGTTCACATCCGCAGCTTTGCACAGCTACCCCTTGGTCCCACGCCCACAGAACTGTGAGGTCTGCCTGTTCTTCCCACTGGGGCTTATTGACCTACTAGCTCCCACAGACACAGACACTGAATTTTAAAAGCTGATAATGTAGCAGCTTTAAGCAGTGAAAAATATTAGTGTGGAAAAGAAAGCTGAGAAATCCAAGTCAGCTCTTGAAAAGCACTGATTTCCATAAATACTTTATTGAAACTATTTTCAGAAAATTCCAATTTCTGTCAGAAAAAAGTAATGAAAAGTCTTTTTTTCTATCAAACATAGTATATTATTTATTCTAAAAAAAAAAAAAAAGCAAAAAGCTTCTCAGGGATGGCTGTTTTCAGTAAAAAAATTTTCAAGCAAATGATGTCTTTTTTTTTTTGTTATTTTTTATGGATGAGTTTTTAAATAAATATTATGCACAATGTTTTTGAAATATTTCCTGTCCTCAATATACACCAACATATTTTTTGCTGAAAACTTTCCAAAAATATGCTTTTTAAACAAAGAAATATATGCAGGACTGTGTATGGTCTACTAATTTTGAATTAAAAGCATTCCCCTCCTCATCTTGCCTTTTGCTACATTATTTATCATGCTTTTTCACTTTTGAATAAAAGACCAATTTTTTAAAAATGCGAACTATCCAATCCAAATGTTAATGCTCATCCAAATTTACTTTCTTCTCTTTCTTTGTTTTCTAATCAGCAAACTCTATAAAGCTTGGTGTGTAAATAGTCAGTAAATATAATACTATTAAAAGATAAAGCAGGGCAAAGAAACAATATCAGCCGATGTTTTGGGAGTTCCCACTTTTCTTTGTTTGTGATCACAATAAGGAAAAGAGCTATGTATCATATCTCTTTTCGTTAATTGTTATTTACCATTGAAGACTAATGGAAAAGTCTAGTCAGATATTTTAAAATAGAGACAAGATTTCAAGGAGATATCTGTTGGATTAGCCTTAAGTGAGTTTGTCTTCTTAGGGTTTAAATGAGAAGACCATTTCATTCTTTGCTTAATGCACTGAAAATCTTTCTTTTTAAAGGCAGGATCTCAGTAAAGAGGAATCCATATGCCTGGAAGCCTGAAAAGTGTTTCATAGTGAAAGCCATTCATACATGTATGTTATGGGTTCAGGAAATGCAAATGCAACAAGAAGGTGACCCTGCCAATGGCTCTTCCAAACGTCACAGTTCCTGCCATGCAGCAGAAATTCTGAAGCTCTTAAAAACGGTCTGTTAGACTAGACATGCTTTTTAAAAAAGAAGAACAGAGAAAGTACTTACATGTCAGAGTTCCACCGTGAGGCCTCGCCCCTCCTCTCCACAGACCTCTGCCTGGCCACGGATCCTTCACTCTGGCTTGACAGCTGGTTTAATCTGCAAGCCAGGGTGGAATGCGTGGTCCTGCACTTGCTTTTCTTTTCCGTCTTCAGAGGGCCAGCGGCCTGGTCATTTCCATGGCAACCAGGAGGAAGCGGCTGGCCTACCAGTTTCATTAGCTGCATACAGGAGAGAACCTGCCTTGGTGACTGCTGGCCACTCTTTCAGGGTTCTAAACTGGGCAGTTTCTGGAAGAAACTGAGGAGACTGTTTCTGTAGGATGATCCCAAAGGATTGACATAGACGGAAGAAATTCTACTTTAGCAGGAAATTGAATGGATTAAATGTAGAGTATGGAGACTCCTTGAAACTTTTACTTTCATTATTTATTCCACCTTTTTTGGCCCGATGAATTGTTACTTATTGTAAATGTTTGCACTAGTGTAAAAAGTGTCCTCTTGTGGTTCTTTCAGAGAAAAAATGAACTCATTTCAACTCCAAAGATAGACATTATTTTCTCTCTCTAAGTTCATTTAAAAAAATGTTCAAAGCCACAAAACCAATAAATATGTAAAAAATATTCTACGTATATTAACTGATGTCTTAGTCCATTTGGACTGCTGCAACAAAATACCATTAGTTGGGTGACTTACAAACAACACATTTATTTCTCACAGCTCTGGAGGCTGGGAAGTCCAAGATCAAGGCACCGGCAGATTGTTTTCTGGTGAGGGTCTGCTTCCTGGTTCATAGATGGCACCTAGCTGAGCCCTCACATGATGGAAGGGAGACAACTGTGGTTTCTTTGGCTTCTTACAAGGGCACGAATCCCATTCATAAGGGCTCCACCCTCGTGACCTAATCACATTTTATCATCTCCACCTCCTATGCTATCACATTGAGGATTAGGTTTCTATATTTGTATTTTAAGGGAAGATAAATACCTGGACCTTAACAACTGATAAGGTCTCACTAAATATGGGAGAAAAAGATAAAGCAGGGGTCCCCAGCCTCCAGACCACGGACTGGTACCAGTCCATGCTATGACAGGAAGTGAGCAGTGGGTGAGCAAGAGAAGAAGCTTCATCTGTGTTTACAGCTGCTCCCTATCACTCTCATTACCGCCTGAGCTCTGCCTCCTGTCAGATTAGCAGTGGCATTAGATTCTTATGGGAGCACATTGAGAACAGTATACTATGGTGAACTACCGTGAACTGTGCATGCGAGGGATCTAAGTTGCATGCTCCTTATGAGAATCTAATGCCTGATGATTTGTCACTGTCTCCCATCACCCTCAGATGGGACTAGTTGCAAGAAAACAAGCTCAGGGCTCCCACTGATTCTACTTTAGGGTAAGTGGTATAAGTATTTCATTACACATTACAATGCAATATGATACAAATAAAGTGCACAATAAATGTAATGCACTTGAATCATCCCAAAACCGTCTCCTACCTCCGCCTGTCTGTGGAAAAATTATCTTCCATGAAACTGGTTTTTGGTGCCAAGAAGGTTGGGAACTGCTCAGCTAAAGGAAAATCTTGCTAATTGAAAGCGCTGGGAGAGTGGAGCAATTAATTTGTAATTACCCAGATACAAATTCTTCAATAGGTTAAAGAAGAGAGCACCTCGGTAGGGAAATTCATTCATTCGTTTATTATTCATCTAGTGAATCCTTACCACACACATGCACTGCGCCAGGAGATATAGGGGAACAGAGATCAATGTCATGGTTCTTGTCTTTAAGGAAGTTATACTACAGAAGGCGTTGAATTTATTATATAAGTTGAATCTGGGAAATGTTTGAAGGGAGGTGTAGACACAATGCAGGGGAGTCTCAGTGAAGGTCGGCCTCTGCCAGGGAGATTGGTGAAGTCCTTGTGGAGAGGTAGTTTTGGATTTGAGCCTTAAAGGATGGCTGTGATGTGGGTGGTCAGCTGTGGGGAAAGGACCATGGAGTGATTCTTTGATGAGTTGCGGATGCAGGCTGATGGATAAATTCTTTCTCCTTTCTGGACCCAAGCAGTCTGACACACATGGCTTCTCAGGTGGCCCACAGGATAAAGAAACTCAAGTAATTAAGAAAATTGCTGGAGCAAAAGTTTGGAGGTGAAGGAGTCCCAGGCCTACTCAGCCATTCGGAAAGCCAGTGAATCACAGCCAGGATAAAGGGAATTGAGAACAGAGAGAGGCTGCTATTGTTGGGTGATCAGTTTCAGCAAAGCACATGTAGAAATTCTACCATGTGAGAATAGCAAAGTGGATCTTGGTTCAGACCTTGAATCTATTACCTCCTTGCGTGTTATTTAAATTTTATGAGCCTCAGTTTCCTTATCTATAAAGTGGGGATAATAATACCTTGTTGAAAGGTAGAGCTGAGGAAAAAATGAGATAATATATCTGGACTGGATGCCTGAAGATGAGAGAGAGAAAGGCTGGCCAACGATACACTGGGTGCCCCAACTTTCTGGAGCAACTGTGGCTAGTCCGATGGTTTGGTATACTCAACCTGTTTCAACACCTTTCTCTCTTGCCTGCCTCTAGTGTAGAGACTGGAAAGCTCTGTCATTCAACACACCAGAGTCTCTTGAAGCTGAGATTTCAGATGGGATTTAAGTTTTATTATTTATACTTCATTCAGAATGAAGTCACGTGGAGAGATGACCCTGAGACTTTGTTTGGGAATTGAGTCAGGTGAGGAGAGAGAGGAGGGTTACTGGGAATCTCTTGCTGGCCAGGGTCTCAGCAGATGTGGCATGTTCTGCTGTGGGGGTGGCCTTCTGACTGAGTTGTTGACTTGTTGTGGCTGATGTGGCATGGCTCAGGAGCTGAGGACTGTGGCACTAACTTCCTGTTGGAGAATATAGCCTCTTAATTCAGCAACTTTCTGATTGTGGAAGACGCAGTAGTAGCTCCCCTGACGGCCTAATTCTATGGTGACTTTCACAGTTCAACCTAGAATCCATTACTTCAGTCCTTCCAATGACTCAAGGAACTATCTGTATATCTTAAGAAATTCCTGGTTGGTTAAATCAGCTAAAGGAGACTCTGTTGCCTATAACCAAGAACCCTGAATTATATACTAGTGCCTTAATTCTGGCCAATACAAGGTGACATGGTTTGGATCTTGTCCCTGCCCAAATCTCATGTTGAATTGTAATCCCCAATGTTGGAGGTGGGACCTGGCGAGAGGTGATTGGATCACGCAGGTGGATTTCTCATGAATGCTTGATGCTGTCCTTGATGCTGTCTCCACGATAGTGAGTTCTCACAAGATCTGGTTGTTTAAAAGTGTGGCACTTCACCACACCTACTCCTGCTTTTCCCATGGGTCACGCGTGCTCCCCATTCACCTTCTCCATGATTGTAAGTTTCCTGAGGTCTCTTCAGAAGCCAAGCAGATGCTGCTGTGCTTCCTGTACGGCTCACAGAACCATGAGACAATTAAACTTCTTTTCTTTAGAAATACCCGGTCTCAGGTATTTCTTTATAGCAAGGCAAGAATGGCCTAAAACACAAGGTAAGCAGGAGTTTACTGGTATCGTTTTCTACTCCTTTATTTTAATGACTGAGATAAACAGCATAAGGTATTTAATGTAAACTGAGCACAAAGAAGGCAGTCAGTAATGGTAGCTATTATATTGATTACCCTTTGTCACTTTCTATATTTATGACCCGATGCCTTCCAGGACCTCTTGCTTAGTGGGATTCCCAGCTGAAGGCAAATAGTGTGAAAAGCCAGGTACTTCCCTGGAAACCTGAAGGTCAAACACACAGCTGCTGATGGAATGTGGCTGGGTCTCCATGTATGGCATGTTAAACATTTACCCCAGGTTTTATATCTCCCTGTCTTTTTAAAGCATTTACTTCCACTGGCTCTTTGTGTTAACTGGGTCACATAGTTTAAGTTGATTTAGCAGCAATAAGTATTGGGAAGGTTAATAAAACCACACCTCAGACTGCCTGTTTTGTTCAGCTGTGGAGCCAACGGGTGGTGGACAAATGTTTGTTCATGAAGAGACTGAATTCTAGCTTTGTCCTTGATCAATTTTGTTTTCTTTCTTCCTTTTATTTTTATCATAAAAACAATGCAGGTTTCTGATAGCACATTCAGATAATATCCAGTGTATTAAGTAAAGGTGAAAATCTGCACCCTTGAAACTGATCTTGCAGAAATAACGTCTCGTGAAGTCTACAGTGAAGCAAATCTTGCTTTGTTTTCACACTTAGCAATTGCTTTGATTGTTCATTAACATGTGTTCTTTAAAATCTTTTATCCTGAGCTTGGTATGGTAACTCACATCTGTAATTTCAGCACTTTGGGAGGCTGAGGTGGGAGGAGAACTTGAAGGTAGGAGTTTGAGACCGGCCTGGGTAACATAGTGAAACCCTATTTCTGCAAAAAAATAAAAAATTAGCCAGGTATAGAGGTGCCCGCCTATAGTACCAGCTTCTCAGGAGGCTGAGACAGGAGGATCTCTTGAGCTCAGGAGGTCGAGGCTGCAGTGAGCTGAGATTGCACCACTGCACTCCAGCCTGGGCGACAGAGCAAGACCTTGTCTCTGAAAAAGGGAAAAAATCTTTTACCACAGGGCCTCAAATTCCACTGTTTCTGACCCCTGTCTTCATGCATTCTCATCTGGACTCTCTACCATCCCCTACTTAACTGCCTCCAAATCACTAGCAGTGTCTTCTATTACTGTTTCTTCCATCCTGGGCAGCTTCAGGAGTCATCTCAGGGTCTCTCTGTCCTTCCCAACTTCCCTTTCCCTTCCTTCTTTGGCAACTTCAACATCTGTATTCTCAGCTGGCTGCAGGATATCAGTGCTCATGTCCTCGCCTCATGGCCTCCCTGTGCCCCAGACCTTGCACAGGGCTGTGCGTGCGTTCCTTCTCCCTGCTCCGTCCTCACAGCGCCTCTGGCTTTACCTCTTCCATCCACCCTCGGCTCCCTGTCCTGCTGCTTCCTGACCCCTACCGGGGTGACCCCTATCTATGATCGTTGCCCTCCTCTCCATGCCAGTCCACTCGGGGTCCTCCCATGGTCAGCATTCTCAGCATCCACTCTAGGGCGCAGGCACTCATGGAGAAAATGCAGAAAGCTAAGAATTCCTAATGCTCGGCTACCTGAGAACCCAGATGTGATCCTGCAAGTCTTCCCGGCGGCTCTGGCGGTGATACTTCACTCGTAGTAGATACTCACTCCTGTCACAGCATCCCCAGTTTCGTGAGAAGGCCTTGCATCTGAGAGGAGCCAGGAACCAGACCCATCCTGCTCACACCCATATACTTCTTAAACCACCAACATCTTGGATCAGACACCTCAGAAGCACCGCCTCAGCTCCTTTCGGCCACACCTGTTTGATTCCAGCTGCCACTGTAGTGGCAGTTCTGCCATGAGTCGACCAGCTGCATGTAGAACCGACTTTAAAGCACCTCTCACCTCCCATCCGAAGCCTTCTCTGTCATCTCTGCAGCCAGACACTGCAAACACTCCTCAGTAGTCTCATGAGTGCAACTTGAAGTTTCAGGGAGTTAATGCCTCTGTGTCCTTTGACCCACGGGGGATTCAAGATGCTGGATAAATGGCTCCTCCTTTCTGACCCCAGACAGGCAGTCCTGAGACGTGTGGCATGTGACTTCTCAGGTGGCTCGCGGAATCAAGCAATAACCTACCTTGTACTGCTTCTTCCCGCTTCCTTCCCCTCACTCTTGCTTCTAGGGATGGCAGTTCCCAATAAAGCACTTGCATATCTGTATGCATACTCTTTTCTGATGTTCTACTCTCTGGGGAAATCAGGCTAAGCCACATTCTTTATTCTTTCCAGATTCTAAAATACATTTTTCTACCTGTGAGCTAAAAACAGCCCTTCCCATCTCCTGCGTTTCTTCTCTAGTGATGGCCTCACCTCCTCCAACAAGTAGAATCTCGATCTTGATAGTTTTAAGAAATGTACCCTTAGAGCTTCGAAAACTCGGCTTTTCAGAGTACCCCTCATATGGAGTTACTCCATAAAATAATGAGAAGAATACCTGAAGCATCAAAGTGATATCTTCCAGTCCCTTAGATGGTTTTCAAAGAACTATATTAGTCATCATACATCATCTTAGTGACGACATCACCCATGCACTGAATCTGAATCTAAAAAGCAGCGGGGTCCCTATCACTTCATGATAGTTACAGCATGTATGGAGATTAGCAGAGAACAAAGGCATGATATGACACAGATGTTGGGCAGCCAGCTAGGCATGCTCTCCAAATAAGTGACTCACTCTTGTGCAGCCGTTTCTCAGCAGATGTGATTCCTGTGTGCGCCTTGGCAAAATGTAAAAATTACAACATGGTTTGGATCGTAGAGGTCAATGACAAATGGTAAGAACTGTAGATATTAAAGCATAAATGTCAGGAATCTCCTGGACTTTCTCTTAATCCCTGCTGTCTGCTCTTTGGACTCAGATGTGCATGACCTCTTCATTCTGAAACCCATAAACCGTCTCTTGACTCTATAGTTCCACTTAGCTATCATTTTATTGTTGCATAGATCTACTGGAACTTCATTCTCCAAGTCCTCTAATGACTTGCTTGGCCATACTGTACTTCCCTTCTCTGTGGTACCTGACTACTAGCCAACCATCCATTGGTCCCTCATTGTCATCCATGATTCTATAACTTTTTCCTAGTGCTTATGTTATTTTACTGGTCATATCCCTTCCCCTTTTCTCTCTCTCTCTTTCCCTTTCTCTCTTCTTTGGGCTCTTCTTTCTCCTTTCTCTCTCTCTCTCTCTTTTTTTTTTGATGGAGTCTTCTTCTGTCGCTCAGTGCAGTAGTGCCATCTCAGTTCACTGCAACCTCCACTTCCCAGGTTCAAGTGATTCTCCTGCCTCAGCCTCCCGAGTAGCTGGGATTACAGGCAAACACCACCAGCTGATTTTTGTACTTTTAGTAGAGACGAGGTTTCACCATGTTGGCCAGGCTGGTCTTGAACTCCTGACTTCAAGGGATCCACCTGCCTTGTCCTCCCAAAGTGCTGGGATTGCAGGTGAGAGCCACTTCACCCGGCCTGTTTCTCCTTTCTTTTTCTTTTTTTTTTTTTGAGCAGTGCCTAAAGTGTTGTCCTTCACCCTGCTCTTCTTCGTGAGTTCTAGTCACTTGTTCCAGTTATATGAAAGTCACCCCTGCTTGGAGAATAAACTCAACACAGACTGTTAGAAATAAGACAGCTGTCTTATTGTCACTTACAGGTAATCTATCCTCAGTTTGAACGCTTCCAGAGGTGAAAGTCTTGCTCCCTCACATGGCAGCTATTTTCATTTTGGAGATCTCTAGTATGTAAAATAATTTCTTATGGATGGCTGAATCTCCTGGAAATTTTGAGACATTGGCTGTTTTCCCGTTCTGAAGAGTGGTGCTGAAAAATCTTCCAACTTCTTTCTGATAACCCTTAGCAACACTCTTTTGGCTCCTATGAAGCTTTCTTAGCCCCAAAGTCCTTTAGCCCCAAAGCCTCAGAAATGTTTTGATTCTTCCTTCTTTAACCCACAGAGCGAAATCATCAAGTACTGCAAATCATAGTTTGAAATTTCTCCTGCAGATATAGCAAGGCATAATAATGACATATTGTAGAAATAATAACTTCTTCTTCTTTTATTTTTTTTGAGACAGGGTCTTGCTCTGTCACCCAGGCTAGAGTACAGTCGTGCGATTTCAGCTCATGGTAGCCTCTACCTCCTAGGCTCAAGCAATTCTCCCATTTTAGCCTCCCAAGTATCTGTGACCACAGGTGTGCACAACCATGCCTGGCTAATTTTTTTGTATTTTTTTGTAGAGAAAGAGTTTTGCTATGTTGCCCATAGTGGTCTCAGACTCCCGGGCTCAAGCAATCCACCTGCCTCAGCCTCTCAAAGTGCTGGGATTATAGGTATGAGCCACTGCACCCAGCCAGAAATAACAACTTCTCTCAAATTAATTTATAGAGCTAATTCAATAGTGATTTTAAAAATCCAATGGAAATTGATACAAGTATCAAAGGAGTTGAAGCAAGTATTCTGAGGTTCAATGAGATAATAAAGAAAATATTCAAAAAATGAAGAATGATAAAGGGGATTAGTCATTTGACTTAATTAAACAAAATAATAATTTGGGAGGCTGAGGTGGGTGGATCACTTGAGGCCAGGAGTTCGAGACCAGCCTGGCTAACATGGCAAAACCCCATCTCTACTAAAAATACAAAAATTGGCTGGGCACGATGGCACACACCTGTTATCCCAGTTACTTGGGAGGCTGAAGCACTAGAATCCTTGAACCGGGAGTTGGAGGTTACATTCAGCCGAGGTCCACCACTTTACTCCAGTCTGGGTGACAGTGCAATGCTCTGCATGAAAAAAAAATCCAAAACCCCCAAAACAAAACAAAACAAAACCCTAAAATGCAAAAACCAAAATGACAGTCATTAAAATAGCGTGGTACTGACATAAACATAGACAGACTGGAACTGCAGGCAGCGGTGCACACCTGTAGTCTCAGCTATTTGGGATAATCACTGGAGTCCAAGAGCTTGAGGCCAGCCTGGGCAACACAGTGAGACCTTGTGTCTAAAAAATTTTGTTTTGAATTGATATATAAAAGAGGGAAATACATATTACTGAGGAGTTAAGGATTACTCAGCAATAATCTGGAATCACTGGGTATGAATTTGGAGGAAAATCCAAATATAGATTGTCACTGTATATTGAATTAAGTCTATATGGGATTAATAAATTTTAAAAAATAAAATGAGGCCGGATGTGGTGGCTCATGCCTGTAATCCCAGCACTTTGGGAGGCTGAGGTGGGAGGCTCAGGAGGTCAAGAGATTGAGACCATCCTGGCCAACATGGTGAAACCCCATCTCTACTAAAAATACAAAAATTAGCTGGGTGTGGTGGTGTGCACCTGTACTTCCAGCTACTTGGGAGGCTGAAACAGGAGAACTGCGTGAACCCAAGAGGCAGAGGTTGCAGTGAGCTGAGATCACATCACTGTACTCCAGCCTGGTGACAGAGCAAGACTCCATCTCAAAATCAAAAACAAAAACAACATAGGAAAATGAGGTAAAAACTTTTTTTTTTGAGATGGAGTTTCGCTTTTGTTACTCAGGCTGAAGTGCAATGGTGCGATCTCGGCTCACTGCCACCTCCGCCTCCTGGATTCAAGCAATTCTCCTGCCTCAGCCTTCCGAGTAGCTGGGACTACAGGCCTGTGCCACCATGCCCAGCTAATTTTTGTATTTTTAGTAAAGATGAGGTTTCACCATGTTGACCAGGATGGTCTCGATCTCTTGACCTTGTGATCCACTCGCCTCAGCCTCCCAAAGTGCTGGGATTATAGGCATGAGCCACCACGCCTGGCCAAAACTTTTTAAATAGTAAATAAGCTTTTAAGATAAGAAGTACAGGCTAAGTTTCTTTTATCCAAAATGCTTGAGACCAGGAGTGCTTTGGATTTCAGATGCTTTTTGGATTTTGAAATATTTGCATGTATCTAATGAGAGATATAGGAGATGGGACCAAAATCTAAGCATGACATTCATTTATGCTTCAAGTACACCTGATACACATAGCCTGAAAGTAATTTTATACAATATTTTAAATAATGTTTTGCATGAAACACAGTTTGTGTACGTTGAACCATCCAAAAGCAAAAGTGTCACTATCTCAGCCACCCATGTGGACACTGCTGTTTGGCATCACCATTATTCTGGACTCTGAATGTATATGCTAGTGATAAGAATCATTTTCGGCCTGGCACAGTGGCTCATGCCTGTAATCCCAGCACTTTGGGAGGCCGAGGCGGACGGATCATGAGGTCAGAAGATAGAGACCATTCTGGCTGACACTGTGAAACTCCATCTCTACTAAAAATACAAAAAATTAGCTGGATATGATGGCATGCACCTGTAATCCCAGCTACTCAGGAAGCTGAGGCAGGAGAATCGCTTGAACCCAGGAGGCGGTGGTTGCAGTGAGCCAAGATTGCGCCACTGCACTCTAGCCTGGGTGACACAGCGAGACTCTGTCTCAAAAAAAAATAAATAAAAATAAAAAGGATAATTTTCTTACACTTATTCACACATGAGTACTGGCCAGTAGAAAATATGGCATGTCATCAACACAGTGAAAACGTAATGCATTCAGGGCAACCAAGCTGCTTAGTAGGACTCCTGGACTAGCCACATCCAGGAGCAACAAACAACAGCAGGTTACCTGTGTCCACCTATGATGCTATGTTTTGATTAAAATGTTACTGTGCACTGCATTTTATTTTTGTAGGTGAGAAGAAACTTCAGAAGCAATTGAGAGACCAGGAAGTGGGTGTTCTGGGGCTCGGGAGGCATTCTGCTGCATGGCTTTTAAAGATGTTTCCTCCAGAATCATCTGCCTCATTAAAACATAAATGTCAAGCATAAATTGTCCTTGTCTTAGAAGTCTCTCTTTGACTTTATAAACCTGACATGATTTCTTGTTCTGTTATGAATGTGTGGTGCTCTAGTCCTTCAATGAACCCATCATATCTTTTCATCTTGTTGTCTAGAGGCCGTTTTTCTGCAGTGTTAACAATGGTATTGTCATCACTGTGCACCTGCATTTTGACTGTGACCCATTGTTGGAAACAGATGCTTGGTGCTGCAAAGAAAAATTAGCACCGAGACAAAGGATCTCTTAGCAAAGCAATTTTTACTTCCTGGACGCAGGAAGGGTACCCTTGCTTGCCATCTTGCCACGAGGGTACAATGAACAAGGAAAAGCGGACATATTTATCCCTTAGGCATTTGGGTTGTCCTTACTGCCGTGTCTGATTTCCAATGGCTGGAGCCAGACCTCACAATCTAAACTAAAACCTGATTGGCTAACAACTTAAAACTTTTCTAAACAGGTAAGGGGCATAGGCTGCGAGCTGGGGCATGCCTGTGAGCACATCCAGCTTAGATTATCTCAGTTAAAGTACAAGGACATAGAATATGCTATGTGCCTGTAAACACGGTATGTTTAACAGCTACATAAGATAGGGCTTAACAAAGAGTTATTGGCAAATTTATTCTTTAACAAGAAAGGAAACTTTAAAGAGGAACTTTTTTTACTTCCCACATCCATCACATGAGGCCAGATGAGAAATCATGCATTTGTGACATCATGTTGGATCTTAAAAAGTTTCAGATTTGGGGGTATTTTAGATGTTACATTTTAAAATTAGGGATGTTCAACTTGTAATAGACATTGCAACCTCTTTGGAAAACAGTGTGACAGTTCCTTGAAAGGTTAAAGATAGAGTTACCATATGACTGGGCAATTCCACTGTGAGGTATATATCTGAGAGAAGGGAAATACATGTTCACACAAAAACTTGTACATGAATGTTCATAGCAACGTAATTCATTATAATCCAACAGTGGCGACAACCCATGTCCATCAACTGATGAATGGATAAATAAAATGTGACATATCCACACAATGGAATATTATTCAGCACTGAAAAATAATGATGTACCGATACATACTGCAACACGGATAAATCTTGAAACATTGTCTAAGTGCACAAAGCCAGTCTGAAAGCACCACATATTGTACAGTTCCATTTATATAAAATATCCAGAATAGGAAAATCCATAGAGACAGAAAGTAGATTGGTGGTTGCCTAGGGCTGGAGGTGAGATGAAATGAGGAACGACTGTTCATGGGTATGAGGTTTATTTTTGGGGTGATGAAAAGTTTCTAAAATTGATTGTGGTGATGGTTACACAATTCCGTGAATATACCAAAACCAATGAAGTTTGCACTGTATATGGGTGAATTGGGTAGCATTTGAATTATGCCTCATTAAAGCTGTTAAAGGAGAAGTAATTGAAGAAGTCAGAAAGGAAATGTATTAGAGAAACAGAACCGATAGGCTATGTATAGATTATAGAAAGGGATTTATTATGAGGGATTAGCTCACATAATTATAGAGACTGAGAAATCCCTCCATTTGCCATTTGCAAGTTGAAGGTCCAGGAAAGCCAATGGTATAGCTTCAGTTCAAGCCCAAAAGCCTAAGACCCAGAGGAACCAATGATGCAAGTCCAGGTCTGAGCCCAAAGGCCTGAGAAGTTGGAGAGCTGATGTCCAAGAGCAGAAGAAGATGGATGTCCCAGCTGAAGCAGAGAGACAATTCACCCTTCCTCTCCCAGATTCGCTTGTTAACCCTGATTGTGCAGAGCTCAATGTGTAAAATATATGTCTAAGCGGGAGAGGACTCTCAGGAGACCTGGGAGACCAACTAGCCCTGGTATTTAAACAATCACTGTATTAGGTTGTCACATATCCAGCTGGAGAGACAGTGATGAGGGAACTTGCTGGGCTTAGATCCTGAATCTACCAAACCTGTGTCTTCTGCTAAGCTGGGGATCTGCTAGCTGCCTACAAAAGGACTGGTGGCTGCAATCCACATATGGCGTGTTCTAGGGCATCAGCCATCTCGCTGGAGAGAGAGCCCTGGCTCAGAAGATGACGAGGGTGCACAGGAATAACTGGGGCTCCATCACCCAAGGGAGGGTGCCTGCAGGACTCAGTTCGAGGGACAATTTCAACCTCCTGGTGCCATCTTTCACTTATGTCCCACACCTCCAGTTAGCCTTGCACCTCATCTAAACACCCACACCCTGATATTTGCTGCACTATGTGGACCATGAGCATGGCCTCAGATTCTGCTTTAAACCATCGCTGAGCAGGCAGCTCCATACAGGCCCCAAGGCCTGCGTATTTCTGATCAAGTCCTCCACCTACTGGTGACGCTGGATTCTCACGTCCCTAGGGTTTACCAGTAACACTTGCATTTCCAGACTTTCCAGATTGTCACTGTATTAGAGTGAATGCTCACACTCCCTCCATCCCATTACTACTAGAAGTTTCAGACTATTAACAACAACACCAACAAAAAACTAACGTCTCTTAGAGGCGCTATCCATGAAGCAGCAACAGGAAACTGACTGCTTTTGTGGTGAGCTAGAGTTTGATGTGATAAAACCAGAAACAAAAACCAGCCTCTTGTCTTGGTGAGAAGGGGGCTCCCTAGGCAAAGGGATGGCGAGAAAGGCCACCTGCATTCCTCATTCAACCTCTTCCTTATTCCTTGATTTCTCCCAACAGGTAGCCATCAAATCTGAGATTTGGTGTTATAAACCTCTTCAAGAATATTGGGGAAGAGGCTGGGCATGGTGGCTCACACCTGTAATCCCAGCACTTTCGAAGGCCGAGGAGGGCAGATCATGAGGTCAGGAGTTTGAGACCAGCCTGGCCAACATGGTGAAACTCTGCTCCTACTAAAAATACAAAAATTAACCAGGCGTGGTGGCGGGTGCCTGTAATCCCAGCTACTTGAGAGGCTGAGGCAGGAGAATCTCTTGAATCCTGGAGGCAAAGGTTGCAGTGAGCCGAGATCATGTTGCTGTACTTCAGCCTGGGCAACACAGTGAGACTCTGTCTTAGAAGAAAAGAAAAGACTATTGGGGAAAAAATAGCAAACTCTGGACTTTTCAGATAATTAAATTACCCCTTGTGTGACTTGCCCAAAATAATCTTTTTACAAACTCATGGAACTTTACTGGCTGTAGGTGATAAAACAGTTACAGTAATGTTGTGATTTGATTATTCAGAAATGAAATTTATGGCTTAAATGTCACCCAAGATTTATAGAATTAAAAGAAGTTATTCTTCAGTATTTGAAATACCACTTTGCAAAAGCAGAAAAGGCTGTAAATGTGTTAAACTGGCTAAGAAAATTAAGATGGCCGTAATATATTTTCTAATAAAAATCATAGCATAATAGCAAAATTACTGCAGAAAACCAGTTATTGTGGCAAAGACATAAACGCTACAGCTGCAATAATATGTTATATGTTTTGGCAGGAGAGTAAGAATCCTGTACATTGCAGTTTTTCAATGGGGGAAAGTCATAAAAAGAAAATACTGTAAAATTAAAGGACTATTTTTTTAAAAACCAAGAAGTGCATGAATGCTTTTAAATTTTGAGCATGTGTATATTTTGTAGAGATGGGATCTCGCTATGTTGCCCAGGCTAGTCTTGAACTCCTGTGCTCAAGTGATCCTTCCACCTTGGCCTCCTAAAGTGCTGGGATTGTAAGCAGGAGCTGTGAGCCATTGTACCTGGCCCCATTCTACTATTGATGGGCATATGGGATGAATCTAGTTTTTTTTACTATTACAAATAGTGAACCCATGAACATTCTCATAAATGTGTTTTGGTGAACATGTATATACATTCTGTTGAGTATACATCCAAGATTGAAATTGCTGAAAATGTACATATGTTTCTGCTTGAGTAGATATTGCCGAACAGTTTTCTAAGGTGGGTGGGCCATCTTACACTACCGCCAGTAGTATATGAGGGTCCCAGTTGTTCCTCACTCTTGCCCACACTTGATAGTGTCTTCTTCATTTTAGTCATTCTTGTGCACACAATCGTGGTCCTAGGTGACATTTTCTTGATAACTATTTGAAGGCTATCTTCTTTGTGTAGTGACACAATTGCTCATAATTCTGCCCACTTTTTTCTTTTGGGTTGTCTGACATTTAATATAAATCATTTTGTAGGACTTCCTTATATAATCTGAATGAGTCCTTTGTTGAATATACATATTTTAAATGTATTTTCCCACTCTGTGGTTTAACTTTTCACTCTTAACACTGTCTTTTGATGAACAAAAGTTTTTCAACTTAATGTATTCTAATTTACTTATTTTTTTCTCTATAATTATCACATTTTATGTGTTGGTTAAACAAATCTTTGGCTACTTCAGTTTCATGAAAATATTTTTCCATGCTCTATTACAAAAGTTTTACTGTTTCATTAAGTTAAACCAGCTATGAAATTACTAATAGTCAACTTTAAAAATAGCAATTTCATGTGGTTTAATCCAACACATTTAACCTAAGATCTGTCTGGAATTGATTATCATGTTTGGTGAGAGTCAGAGGTCAATATTTTAAACAAATTTAATTGTCTGATTATCAGTTTCTTACAAATTGGCTGACTGTACATACGTGGATCTGTTTCTCAACTCACTATTCTGTTCTATTGGTTTGTCCATTCTTGCGCCAATACCTTACTGCCTTGACCACTGTAGTTTTATGACAGTTTTTTGTTTTGTTTCGTTTTGTTTTTGAGATGGAGTTTCTCTCTTGTTGCCCAGGCTAGAGTGCAGTGGTGCGATCTGGGCTCACTGCCACCTCCTCCTCCTGGGTTCAAGCGAGTCAGGAGTGCCTCAGCCTCCCGAGTAGCTGGGATTACAAGTGTACGCCACCATGCCCGGATAATTTTCTTTTGTATTTTTAGTAGAGACGGGGTATCACCATGTTGGCCAGGCTTGTCTCGAACTCTTGACCTCAAGCGATCCATCCACCTCCGGCTCCCAAAGTGCTGGGATTACAGGCATAAGCCACCACGCCCAGCCAGGTCTTTAATCCATTTTAATAGTTCCGGAAGTGTTCTTCAAGATTGCCTTAGCTACTCTTAGCCCACTGTTTCCATTTAATTTTAGAATCTCTTGTTTTAGAATTATTGCTATATATATTTAAATTGACACATAATAATCGTACATATTTATGGGGCACATAGTGATGTCTCGATGCATATAATGTATAGTGATCAGAGTATCTACTAAAAATACAAAACTTAGCCTGTTGTGGTGGTGGGCACCTGTAATCCCAGCTACTCAGGAGGCTGAGGAAGGAGAATCACTTGAACACAGGAGGCAGAGGTTACAGTGAGCCAAGATGGCTCCACTGCCCTCCAGCCTGGGCGACAGAGCCAGACTCCACCTCAAAAACAAACAAACAAACAAACACACAACAACAACAAAAAAGTTGCTAGGAAAGTTTAAATGTGATCAGCCCAACAGTGAGATGGCTCTGTAAACATTCCAATCCATGGTTACACCCCATTAGCTTAAGAAAAGAAATGAGAGCGTCGCTTTCTCTTCCACTTCCACTAGATGGCAGTGTTTCTCTGCACACCGACCAGATACGCAGGCTCTCCAGCAAGGCAGCCAATGTCCCCTAGGAGGCGCCCCGGGCTCGCAGCAGCTGCTCCCGACCCAAGGAGACACCTAAGACGTGGTACCGGCTTCTACTTACCTGGTGAAAGGAGAGGTGCTGAGGGTCCCCTGAGCCTTGTGACTAAGAACTAGGGAAGCCAGCGGGTGAACGAGGAGGAAGGTATTCCCAGCACGCAAGCACTTCAGTGAAAACACACCCGACGCGGATGCCTTTCCCAGGGAGTATCTTCGAACCTAATTTAGGATTTGAAATGGAGCTTTCTTTCCTCCTTCTTTTATCCACTCGCCTTGGAAAGCATCTGAATAGTAAGCAGTGCCGCTTTAGGTCTCAGTATGACCCAGCGAGAGGTCAATTCAATTTACAAGATGCTCCCTTTATGTCATTGCACCATTAAAAGTAATTGCAAAACCACAGTTACTTTTGCACCAAACTAATAATTAAAAAACAAACATCCCTCCACCCCCTAACTTCCCAGAACACCTCTTTTAGTATTGACTCTTTTTATGGATAGATACGTATGGAGACAAATGTTCAAAAAATCATTCTAGCATCTCAGTAGGTACAGAGAAGTACTTGGTAGGTAGGGAGGAAGCACAGATTGCTGTATAATCATAGCGGATCATAAAAAATGACACTGCCAACCCCTATGCATAAAGGGGTTGAACTTTTAAATATTTGGATCTCAAAATACATTTTCTAATTAAAATGTTTTACATAGCAGTTAGTTTTCTGAGTTATCCCATAATATTACTTCCTATTTTATCATACTCCTTTATCATTTGAGTCATCTATGGTTATCATAAAAAATATAGACCAGGCACAATGGCTCACATCTGTAATCCCAGCACTTTGGGGGGTTGAAGTGTGAGGATCGCTTGAGGCCAGGAGTTTGAGACCAGCCTGGGCAACATAGTGAAGCTGGGTCTTTACAAAAAAAATTGAAAACCTGGCCTGGCATTGTGGTATGGGCCAGTAGTCCTAGTTACTCAGGAGGCTGAGGTGGAACAATCTCCTGAGCCCAGGAGTTCAAGGCTGCAGTGAGCTATGATCATGCCACTACATTCCAGCCTAGGTGACAGAGTGAGACTCTATCTCTATAAATAAATAAATAATATACGTAGAGAGAAAGATATTATAATCCCCCCAAGTTCCATCCCCAGATACAATTGTCAACATTGCTATGCCAATATTTTTCTCTATGCATTACCGACAAGTCACAATTTTAAATTCTTCACAGCAACTAGGTGCTAAAGACTTTAGGTGACCTGACTTTAGGTGACTCCTCTTGTGTGTTCTGCTGTCACTGATCCAAGGCAGAGCAATTTTTTTTTTTTTTTGAGACAGAGTCTCGCTCTGTTGCCCAGGCTGGAGTGCAGTGGTGCAATTTTGGCTCACAGCAACCTCTGCCTCCTGGGTTCAAGCGATTCTCGTGCCTCAGCCTCCCAAGTTACTGGGACTACAGGTGCATGCTACCACACCTGGCTAATTTTTTATATTTTTAGCAGAGACGGGGCTTCTGCCTGTTGGCCAGGCTGGTCTCGAACTCCTGACCTCAGGTGATCTACCCTCCTCGGCTTCCCAAAGTGTTGGGGTTACAAGTGTAAACTACTGTGCCCGGCTGGCAGAGTAATTTATATCTCTTCTCTGAAGATTTTCCGTCTCACTCCAGGCAACGGTTTCTCCGTTTCCTGACTGCCGGGTTGCTGGGAGGCGTCACCACCAGGTTTTCAAGTATGTTCTGTGTTCTATGATGGTTTCCTGTTGTTAACCCTTTTGTCTGACTATTTCTTTGAGAGTAGAAGCCATGCTTTAGTAAGTGCTTAATTACACCTAATAAATATTTGTTGACTAGTCTATTAGTTGAAGTCTAGCCCCCAAGCCTCCGTGTTTCACCAGTAAAATGTCAATCCCCAGCTCTGTCACTTGCCTTCACAAGCTAACATCCACACTGCAGAAAAGAATCGAAGAGGCAGGATTGGGCCCCAGATCTGCATATACTATCATGGCCAGATCTGTTTCAGGACAAAAGATGGAAGTTGGGTTCTTGGTTTTGGAGCGCTCATTGACTACACAGTCGCGCAAACACTTTGGTACTTAAGTGTCATTTTAAAGCTCAAGTTGGTTTCTCTACATAATATGGTCTTTTTCTCTATACCTTGGGAAATTAGTGTTATTTAAAAATGGTCTTAAAACATATTGAAGCCCACTTATTTTTCATAAGAAAATGTGAAAAATGTTCAGACTTCACCAATAGTTAAACAATGCAAATGGCCACAACTTATATAATTAGCCAACATATTTTAAAATGAAATTTTGCTATGATGGTGAGGTCTTGGCAAAGTGCTACATCCATATGTAGCCAGTTACAATGTAAGTTGGTCCAACTCTTTGAAAAGCAGGTAGTACTTCTGATCTAAGAACCATAAAAATGTTTACTTTTTTGATCAAATAAATAGTCCTGTGTTTTGGAATCTATCCTAGGCCAAGCATCTAAAGGAAGTTGAATGCTCTGTGTTTGAAAATGTTCACTATAATCTTTATTTTTAGCACTGAAAACTTGGAAACAAGCTAGCAATAACTACCACTTGTCTGGCTCTGCAGTTCAGAAGCAGCTGTCACATATATCATTTCCTTGGATTTTACGGTGGCCCTCGGAGGTAGGTGCGGTTGTGATCCTTGCTTCATAGATGAAGAAATGTGTTCAGAGTGGTTAAGGTACACAGATCACACTGTTGGAATAGAAGCAGAACAGAGCTGAGGTTTTCTGATTCCAGGGGCTGATCCTGCAGTATGACATCCCTTTATATTTGTGTCCAGCAACAGGGTAAATGTTACTATAGGAACAAGAATATAAGTATCTAGCATTGACATAATTATTTTGAAAGCAACATAGCAATATTAAAAAAAAATACTTGGCTGAAAAAAAAAGTACCAAAAAATTCACATCTTTGCTGTGATTATTGTATAAAATTAGATAGCCATAATACTTAAGGACTGGAAGAGAAGGGAAAAACTGAAAGTCATTGAGAGGTTTCCTTTCATTTCAGTACCTCATGCTTATCATTTCATATTGCTGTGAATGATGTGGCACTCTTTGGCTCTTGAATGGAATCATAATTTTCTTAGGAAAAATTCTGTGTGTAGAAACACATTCCACCAGGTTGCACTTGCTTTGAGAACACTAAATATAAAAGTTTGTGGAATTATAGATTCATACAGTCACAAAGGCCTGTGAGGGAAGGGCCAGTGCTGGTGGCAGAGAGAGGCTGAGCCCAGCAGTGCTGAGCCCATGTTCTGACCGTTTCATCTCCATGACACTTGGGAAGGGAACCTTGCATGGAGCATGGAGGGGTGGGACCTCCTTGAGAGGCTGACAAAAGAGGGCTGGGCCTGCCAAATGAAATCAGGCCTTGGGAGGCCGGAGGAGCCTCTGCTGCTGTCCTCAGCGCCAGTGATTGAATGCAGGATTACAGAGGAAACATTCCTTCCACCCTCCGCAGCCCCCAACCTCGGCTCATCAGGCCCATTCACAAGGCTCTTTCCCCAAAATATTGACAGGGGTGCCTTCTCTTTATCATCCTCATAGCTGACACTACAACTCACACAAAGGGGCTTCAGGAGGCTAATGAAAACCAGGCAATAGGAGAAATCAAGGGCTAACACCTCAAGAATGCCACAGGGGGTCTAGGGCAAAGGAAAAGACATAAAGTGTGAAAAGCACCTCCCAGACACTGCCCGATCTCACACTCTGCCTGTAGTTGGCACCCGATTATTTTCTTATGCCTTCTACTGGCCAGGCACTATGTCTTGCTGTACATCTTAGTCTAGCTAGTTTTTCCTCTTTCCCAGACATGACATGTCATGTTGGGTAGCGTCATTTCAACAGCCTGGTCATCCAACTGACGTGGATGTTTTGTTCTCCTTTGTTACTAAGACCTTCCCTTTCCAGGAGCGTCCACACAGAATCTGCCAGGATGCCATCAGACTAGGCTAGTATCTTGAGCTCAGCTTAATGTTCCCTCAGCCTGACACATTGGATCACAGCATGTTGGACAGAAATGTTGAAAGGTTGAGGAGAGAGCTGTAAGGGAATATTGCCTGGAATAAATATATACAAACATTTTAGAACTACTGCAGAGACCTAGATATTCATCAAAGATTTTTAAAAGGAAAATATTGTGAAGAATCTTCAAAATAGGAGGAGGTGAGTAAATACATGTTGCAGGTGGAATAAACGAGTGACTTAGGAAATCAGAACACAAACTGTCATGCCAGATTGCCTGGACTTTGTGACTCATAGTACCTATGTGACCTTGAACAAGCTCAGTTTCCTTGTCTGAAAAATGGAGATAATAATGATGATAATAATAATGGTACTTGCCTCACAGGGTGGTCCTGAGGATTGAAAGCATTATGTAACAAGCTCTTAGATCATCATCTGTGATACAATACATGCTATAAGAAGTGTGAGCTACTATTATTATTATTACTTGCTTACAGCAAATAAATCCTAGAGGTGTATTAACATCGCCAACTTTCCCACAGAGCCAAAGAATATAGAAATGCCAGTATAGACAGGGAGAATTCTGATTATTTTATTTTATTTTTGAGACAGAATCTTACTCTGTCGCCCAGTCTGGAGTGCAGTGGTGCGATCTCAGCTCTCTGCAACGTGTGCCTCCTGGGTTCAAGCAATTCTCCTGCCTCAGCCTCCCAAGTAGCTGGGACCACAGGAGCATTCCACCACGCTGGGATAATTCTTTGTATTTTAGTAGAGATGGGGTTTCACCATGTTGCCCAGGGTGGTCTCAAAGTTGAGCTCAGTCAATTCGCCTGCCTTGGCCTCCCAAAGTGCTGGGATTACAGGTGTGAGCCACCGCACCCGGCCCTGATTATTTCTTTATACTGTATGTCCTTAAGTACAATTCTAAAAGAAAATACTAGCACATAGAATTGAGAAGTTTATTAAAATGCAAAAATCATAGGAATGCAAGGATGGCTTGCTATTATGAAATGTATTATCATAATTTGCTATATTAATAGATAATGGAAGAAAAACCCATAATTACATTTTTGTGACCCAAAGAGCTTTTTTGTCAAAATTTTACAACTATTTTTTCATTTTAAAAGTTTCAATTAGCAATAGATTCTGGACACAATAAATTAACACGTAAACATGTATGCACATATTAATTGAAAAACCATCATGATGCTAAATGTCCAAGTGCTAAAACCATTTTTTCCATTATTAAAGATAATATTGATCACCAGGGAAACTATTTTTTAATACTGTTGTAGGAGTACTAGCCAATGCAATCAGATAAGAGGAAAAAAACCTGTAAATATGGGGAGAAAATTATTTGCAGATTATATAATTATCTAAATCCATAAAAATCAGTTGAAAAGCTGTTGGAAACAATATGACTAAGTAAAGTACCCAGTTACAAAGTTAGTTATACAAAAATTAATAGGCTTTTTCCATACACAAGTATAATGGGATGAAATTGATCAATTTCAAGTCTGATTGGCTGGGTGATTTTTTTATCTTCTGCAAACCAGACCTCCTCTGCCTCTGAGCAGTGGTCTGTAACAGGATGAATTTCTGTTGGATCAGCTGAAGTGGTGGCTTGGGCAGTGAAGCAATTCTTCATCAAGACATACCTTTTTATTGCTTCTAATTACCTGCTGGCAGGAACTAAAAGTGTGTCTGTTGTATGCATGCCATGTGTGTCAAATTAGAGTCTTTGAAGCTGTTCAAATAAAGAGGATTAGTCATAGTTCTAGGGAGATATAAAGACTAAGCCAAAAGAAGTAGAGTTTATCTGGCTTCACGCTTCACCCATCTGTTAACCCGGCTGAGACACATTTTCTTGTAGCATTAGTATTTTGTGCACTGTTTTTCTTGATATAGTCACAGATTTAATTGATTCTTTATGGTAATAGACCTCTTGTATCCATAAAAAGAACATATTTCATCATTATCTTAATATCACATCTAATACAGAGTGGCAGTACAATTGGAAAGTTATTTCTCAGACCACTAAATTTATACATAAACATTAAACACCATATATTACTTTTAAGCTTACTTTTGATCTGCTGTCAAACCTAAGAAGTTGCTTTATTATGATTATCTCTGTATAATAGTTAATTTTTTCTTCTAAATGTGTTTTAAAGTCCGAAGTTGTATTTGACATTATTTTTGAAGCTATGTGATTTATTCTTTTTTATTGTCCACTGTCAAATATATATATTTGAAGATATGTATGATAGTACCATTTTCAAGTGCTAGCTAGTTTAAGGGCTATAGAGCATCTAAGTGATATAAAGCTTCACCCATAAACCCCAAGCCCCTAGGACTGCAGGCCCACATATATTATCCTTAATATCAGAGGAATTCTGTTTATAACATATATGCTGAATTCAAGACCAGCCTGAGCAATGTGACAAAACCCCACCTCTATGAAAAAATACAAAAATCAGCAGGGTGTGGTGGTGCACCTGTAGTCCCAGCTACTTGGGGGCCTGAGTTGGGAGGATAACCTGAGCCCTGGGAGGTCAAGGCTACAGTGAGCCATGATTGTGCCACTGCACTCCAGCCTGGGTAACAGAGTGAGACCCTGCCTCAAAAAAAAAAAAAAAAAAAGAGAGAAAAGCAGTCAGCTTTTTGCTTCCTACATGTATGTCACCAGATAAACAAAGGAAAGTAAGACAAGTTTACCATAAAAGAATCCTTCACTGGAAGCAATACAACATAAACCCTCAACTGTTTCAGAAAAATGAGTTTATGATCATTGCTATCTTGCTAAAAGGATTCTTTATTTTGTCACAGGAACCTTCTACTAACCATTAGTCTAACAGAGCATCTAATTTACAAAAATTAAAAATATATGGATCAATTTGATCCATATAGATTATCCATCCAGTACATTTTTGTTTAAAAATTTTATGGCAGATACATCTTTACTTCCGTTATTTCTACCTCCTGTATTGAGTTCTCAATCAACTTTTAAATAAATTATAGTGTGTGTGTGTGTGTATAATAAAATTACTTAACATTCCTATGTTGAATTTTGAATTTCTTTCATTTGTTCATTCATTTTTCCATCCAACAGATATGTATTGCAAACCTACTACGTGGCAAGCATAAGTGCCCTGGGGTTATGGCAGCGAACCAAATTCTTGTCCTCATAACAGTTTATATTCTGATATGGTGGAGATAAGAAACTGGAGATAAGATATAAAGTCAATCAGATGCTGAGTTTGTTATAGAAAAAAGAAGAGAGCTCAGGTTAATACATGCACTAGCTAATCTAAATCCTTCCTGGAAGTAGACTTGGTACTAGTCTCTCAATTATCAATCATTTGGGCATTTTGTGATGACTTTATTATATCCTTAATTGCATTGCACAAATGGGAAAAAATTATCTCTTCCAATTGCCATTTCCACCCGTTGAGTCCTTCGTGGGAGCAGCAAGCATCCGATTTGCCATCAGCTTTGTATCAGTGTAAGACTATTTTGGGAACAATATACTCTTTGGTGTCAAAGTGACTGACCTTTGAATCCTAGTTGTTACTATGATATTGGGCTGGTTACCTGATTTCTCTGAGCCCATTCTTCCATCTGTTAAACAGGAGTATCATTCAGATTAGTGAAATAATCGGTGTATAGCACCTGGCAGGTGGGAGCTCCCCTACCCAAGGTCCCCATTTAGTGGCAGAGCCAGTATTAGATCCCATATCACCTCACTCTGGGGCCAGTCCTTATCCTGTACCATGTTTGCATTTAATAATCTCTGGCGATTTTACTCACAAGACAAGACAATAGATTCATTCACGATGTATTCAGAAGACATTGAGTGCTGTGCTGTGCTGCCTCTTTGACCTCCCTGGGCCAAAGATGAAGACGTTGGATGAGGGTCCAGGGTCTCTTTCAACCATACAGTTCTATGACTCTAGCCAGGGTGGGCAACCATCTTGATTTGCCTGGGACTCGGGTTTCCCTGGACAGGGACTTTCAGTACTAAAACTGGGGGAGTCAGGGAAAAGTAGGATGGTTGCTCACCCTAACTCGAGAATCCTTTTGCATTTGGTTTATACCGTCAGCTTCCCTGATATACCTCTGAATACCTAAGATTGGACATAATCCTGCAAAAGAATTCAAACATCGAGTTAGCAAACACAGCTGCAGCTGTGTGGCCCCTCCATCTCCTCATTCATTCCTTCTTCTGCCTTTGCAGTTTCCTGAGTGCTGTTTTGCGAAATTGTTTTTAATCATCCATTGCTATGGTTTTAGTTTTGGTAGCTAGCCAGAGAGCAGCCAATCAGCCATTTTAGCAGACTACGGAACACTCACAGCGATGTTCTTCTCTGCAAAGCTTGATGTCTCTGTCTACTTGGGAAGAAAGTAGAATGTCCGCAATCTCACCACCTCTAGTCTCTCTAGTGACTGTAAAGGCAAGTTCTTTCTCCCACTCCTCCTCCGCCTCTTCATTTTTTAGTCTCCTTCTCATCATTATTATCATTACTACCAAAAGGCAGTCACCTCTAGGGGAACAACAACCAAATGAGAAGCTGTCAGAGCATGATGTTTTGATGCCGAGCGGAGGCTGCACACCTTGCAACCGCTCCCTGGTGGGAAGACGGGCTCTGCCAGCCCCAGCTGAGATATCACTTAGCAGTGTGGGCTCTTCAGGGGCAGGGCCTGCTCAACATGTTTACAAGATGGGTAGCTATTAGCAACATCTTACAGCTCAGCTAATTAACAGGGAGAGTGCCTGATGAAGCCCAGCTCTAAAGAGGACCAAATTGCATCAGTGTTTGGGCTTTAAATTGATACCAAAAAATAACTCACCACAGGTGTGTGTTTTGAGTCTCACCTCCCCCAGCAGGTTGGTTGTTTGTTATGCTTCAGCTATAGCAGATCCCAAGGTGGCCCAAACGCCAGGGTTACGAGTTTATTAAGATCATTTACATTGGTTACATGTAGCCATTATTTTAGCTGAGTGGTTAAGATCGTACACGATCACTGATATGGTTTGAAGCTGTGTCCGCACCTAATCTCATGTCAAATTGTAATCCCCACTGCTGGAGGTGTGGCCTGGTGGGATGTGATTGGATCATGGGTGCTCATGAATTCTCATAAATGGTTTAACACCAGCCCCATCTCAGGATAGTGAGTGAGTTCTAGTGGGATCTGGTGGTTTAAACGTGTGCAGCACCTTCCCCCTCTCTTGTTCCTACTCCAACCGTGTGATCCACCTGCTTTCCACCACCCACCATCACTGAAAGTTTTCTGAGGCCTCTGCAGAAACTGAGCAGATGCCAGCATCATGTTTCCTGTACTGCATGCGGAACTGTGAGCCAATTAAAACTCTTTTCTTTGTAAATTATCCAGTCTCGGGTGGTTTTTTTTTTTGATAGGAAGTAGGATTTATTGGTGAGTATTAAGAGGGGGCGGCACCGTGGAAGCCCTCATGAGTGTAGGGCCTGCCACTTGTCCAGAGGGCCATGCCTGGGGATGTACGTGACCCCACAGCCATCTGGGATGAGCCACTTCTCAGCCACCATGTCTTCAAAGTTATCAGCACTGAACTCGGTGAAGCCCCACTTCTTTGAGATGTGAATCTTCTGGTGGCCAGGGAACTTGAACTTGGCCCTGTGCAGGGCCTCAATCATGTGTTCCTTGTTCTGCAGATTGGTGCAGATGGACATGATAATCATGGTGCCATGTAAACCCTGACTGTGGTGCCCTGGGCCTTCCAAAGGCACTTCGCATACCTTTTTGGAGCCTACATTGGGGCAGCACAAGGTCAGAGACATGAACATACATCTGAAAGGCTGGTCTCCAAGGTCCCTTAGAGCAACCCATACAAGAAATAGGCTGCCTACACTACCAAGGAAGCTGCTGTTTGCAGCCACTGCACACTGGGCCCCCATGAGGAAAGAAACTTGGTCAGCTTAACTGGCTGCAGATCAGGTATTTCTTTATAGCAATGTGGGCACAGACAAATACAGTCGCCAACCCCCATGAATCCTACAGCAGAAGCCACCTGGTCCTGCCACAGCTAAGGGCATGATCTAAGTCTCGTCTTGGATAAACTCAATCTCCACTCTGTGGCACACATGTTTTCCATTAAAATGGCCCTGTTATTCAAGCAGGAATGAAATATTTCTCTCACTTCTCTGGTGAAGTCTTTCCATGGTGAATTTTCTTAATCAGACCAGTAGATGAGTTCCATTTCTTATAAAATCTTCCTTTTACTAATAATCTCTTCAGCAGATAATGACCTTTGCAATTGTTGACCCAACTTCCTCTATTTGAAGTTTTAAAGTTTTCATTTGGTTAAGAAAAATAACTTGAAATTTTGAGGTCACTTCTATTGCTACTGGTGGGTTGAATTGTCCTGGCTGCCTAGTGATGTATTGCTTTTTGCCCACTGGTAGGAAGGCGGTTACCAGTGTTGGAGGTGTGGCCTGGTGGGAGGTGATTGGCTCATGGGTGCTCATGAATTCTCATAAGTGGTTTAGGACCACCCCTTTGATGCTGTCCTCAGGATAGTGAGTTCTGGTTGTTTAAAAGTGCATAGCACTGGCCGGGCATGGTGGCTCACTCCTGTAATCCCAGCAGTTTGGGAGGCCAAGGTGGGTGGATCACTTGAGGTCAGGAGTTTGAGTCCAGCCTGGCCAACATGGTGAGACCCCACCTCTGTTAAAAATACAAAAAAAGTTCGCGGAGTGTGGTGGTAAGCGCTTATAATCCCAGCTATTTGGGAGGCTGAGGCAGGAGAATCACTTGAACCTGGGAGGTGGAGGTTGTTGTGAGCCAAGATCACACCATTGCACTCTGGCCTGGGATACAAGAGTGAAACTCTGTCTCCAAAAAAAAAAAAAAAAAAGACGTGTACAGCACCTTCCCCCTCTCTCTCCTGTTCCTACTCTAGCCATGTAATGTGCCTGCCTTCCACTGTCCACCATCACTGGAAGTTTTCTGAGGCCTCTACAGAAGCCTAGACATTGTAAAACCCATGTCTATTTCATGAAGGGTAAAATAGCACCCCTATGATACTGTATTATCCTACCAGAGTTTAATAAATTAGGGTGAAAACCAGTATCTCCCAACTCTCAAGGTAAAAGGCTGTGTTATTTGTGAAGTATTATCACTAGTATGACTTTACAAAGGCATCTTGGTTCATTCTCAGTGCTGGTTATTTTTTTTTGTCGTTGTTTGTTTGTTTTGGAACGGAGTCTTGCTCTGTCATCAGGCACCTCGGCTCACCACAACCTCCACCTCCCAGGTTCAAGTGATTCTCCTGCCTCAGTCTCCCAAGTAGCTGGGACCACAGGTGTGTGCCACCACACCCAGCTAATTTTTGTATTTTTAGTAGAGATGGGGCTTCACCATGTTGGCCAGATGGTCTCGATCCCTTGACCTTATGATCTGCCCACCTTGGCCTCCCAAAGTGGCGTGAGCCACTGTGCCCGGTCATTATCAGTGCTGTTGAGGAGATTCCTGTATCCAGTGGAAAGCTGACCAGGCACCATCTAAGATCCCTTTCAGGGTAGAAAACGTGCCAGCACCAGTGGCTACTCTTAGACAGAAGGGGAGGATTGGTAATGGGGTCAGCTGACAAGACTTTCACTTTTATTTTTATCCCCTTCAGTAGATTTTGAAAAATGAAAGAAGTCACATCTTGCTGTTGAATAATAATAGTAATCTCTTTTATGTAATTTTAATTTTAATTTTAACTTTTGAGACAGAGTCTTGCTCTGTTGCCCAGGCTGGATTGCAGCAGTGCCATCTCAGCTCACTGTAACCTCTGCCTCCTGGGTTCAAGCAATTCTCGTGCCTCAGCCTCTCAAGTAGCTGGGATTACAAGCACCTGCCACTATGCCCAGCCAATTTTTTAAATTTTATTTTAGTAGAGACTGGGTTTCACCACGTTGCCCAGGGTGATCTTGAACTCCTGAGCCCAACTGATCCTTCTGCCTTGGCCTCCCAAAATGCTGGGATTACAGGCATGAGCCACTACACCCAGCCAATAATAATATCTTTATTCAGGCTGTAATTCAAATGTCCCCTTAGCTCTCTTAATTGTGTTTAGCTCTGAGCAGAGATAGAAGGGGGCTATGGACTTAGGGCTGCTCCCTGGGAGTGGCAACAATGTGTGGTCAGAAGTGACAAAGGGTCACATACAAACCAGAAGGTGGGAGGTGACTCATGGCATTCTCCACCCCTGCACCATGGCTGGTCAAGCCCTCTTATTTTGGGGGCACTTTGAGGGGAGGGTGGGATAAGAGTTGCAGTTGGAAGACAGGAATATGGCTCAGGTTACCTCCTACCTGTGACATTATTCCTTCCATGCTGAGCTCACAGGGGTGCTAGGAGGTTTGCTATTCATTAATAGCATGTTGGCTAATCCATCACATTTATGGAGGAAAGGTCAGCCACATACATGCAAAATAGCAACCAGACATCACTCCTAATATTGCCTAATGACTTTCTCTTGAAAGTCAGACTTGGGCTGGCCTCACTGTCCAGTGTCATCTAACTGATGCATCATAAATGATGAGGGTTCTACCGGAGCCACCAGAGGCTGACGCAGCTGCCCTTCGCTGGCTCCTCTATGAAGCTCTGTCCTCCGCCTCTCCTGAGAACATCCTCTCCCCTTCAGCAGGTCTTCTAGCCACATGTCATTAACCTTGCCTTGATTCTAAAACCATCTCCAGTCTGCTTTTGCCTAACAGAGAGGGAGAAAAGTCTATTCCTTTCTTTTCTTTTCTCCCTTACCTTTTTTTGAGTCAGGGTCTTGCTTTGTCACCCAGGCTGAAGTAGTGCAATCTTGAACTCCTGAACTCAGCCTCTCATGTCAGCCTTCCAAGTAGCTAGGACTACAGGAACATGCCTGTATACCCAGCAAACTTTTTATTAAAATTATTTTTATAGAGACAGGGTCTCGCTATGTTGCCCAGGCTAGTCTTCAGCTCATTGCAGCCTCAAACTCCTGGCCTCTAGCAATTCTTCCACTTCGGCCTCCCAAAATTCTGGGACTATAGGTCTCTGTATCCACCGGAAAGTCAATTTCTAAGAGCTCAGCATCCATCCAGGTGGGAGGTGTCTCTCCTCTATGATCACTGCCTCTGGGATGGGAGAACAGGAAAAGATGGCAGTTAATTTCTTTCCTCTCATCATGAGTCCATCTACTTTCCTTCCCATCCCACATCCTGGCCTTGCTTCCGACTACAACGGTAGCAAGGCTGCAATTAAAAGCAACCACTTTTATGAGTCATTGTTCTGCAAAAGTAAATACCCTCAATATGTTGATTTAGAAGTTTTCAGGGGAGCCACCATGAGGCCACTTGTGCAATGCCAGGCTAACTACTCTTGAAAGAGGACCATATGCTGCCTTTACAACATCCCTTTGGTGTTTAATTTGATGAAACAATGTGCAACAATCAGCTGTGAGGACAGCAGCCGTGATTGATGGAGAGTGACTCACGTGGTCTGACTCTGATTTCAATATCACCGCGCTAATCCCATTATTCGCTTGAGTTGGCTTGTTTTGGGCTACCTTAAAAAAAGTTATTTCTTTAATGGTCAAATTGCTGTGAGGTCTGGAAGATTTAATGTATCATAAAACTCATTAAATAACCAGCCTGGCAGCCTACACTACTGGGTAGTGTGCTAGCATATGGGAGATCCTAGCTGAAGACTTCAGCATTCATTTCAATGCCACCCAGCCAAAGCCTCAAGGGACAGGTCTGGAGTGTGTGTTCTAAGCCAGCATTCCTCCAACTTTCATGGGTGCATGAATCATTGGAGTGCTGTATGGACGTGCAGATTCTGATTTGGCAGTTCTGGGACAAGGCCTGAGAGTCTGCATTGCTGACAAGCTGATGTCCTTTCTTCTGGTCCAAGGCCCACACTTTGAACGCTAGGGAACATTCGCTAGAGGATCTTGTGAATATCCAGTGACAGCAGCTAACACTTATGAACCACATTGACTGTGCTATAAGTACTGTATGTGTGTGTTATAGGTGTTCGCTTATTTAATTTTTACTCTCAGCCTCATAAGGAAGATATTATTACCTCCATCTTCCAGATGGAGAATTAAATAATTAAGTGAATAAATTAATAACTGAACTGAGTTCATACAGCTTATAAGTAGCTAAAATAAAATTCAAAACAGTGTCCCCTGACTGCACAGCCTCTTCTCTTTGTCCAACCTCTACATTACATTCCTTTTCACGTAGTTCTTAGAGCACCCATTTTTAGTTAGAGAATGGTGGCTCTTGTATAGATCCGCCATGGGCTTGTACTGGGTAAAATGATGAAATTCATCTTGGAGGCTTTAGACTTCTCTTTCTGGATCCGTTCCTCTAAAAGATAATCTTTAACACACCGGGTGCCACTAATACTGAATCAAAGCAATATGTAGCCAAGGCGTGAGCGGCTACTATCCTAACCTGAGCACTGTGGCACCCGTCTTAGCCTCTCTGGTGCTTTATGTCGAATGGGTGCTCTGGATGAAGGGATTCTGGCAGCCTTCCCAGAAGGGAAGGAAAACAAATATCTTCTAGAGGTTTCTGGGGGGCCTTAGGGAATCCTGGAAAACCTGTGTAAGGTAAGGCAAGTATGCTTCTCCTCCCATCTGTTGTAACTGGCATTTCTGCTCACCATTCATTTCACCCTGGGGCCATGGTGTAAGTACAATTTTCTCAAATTAATAGATTTTTTAATTTGAAAAATGTACTTTTTTTTTTTTGAGACAGAGTCTCGCTCTGTTGCCCCGGCTGGATTGCAGTGGTGTGATCTCAGCTCACTGCAACCTCCTGGGTTCAAGCAGTTTTCTGCCTCAGCCGCCCAAGTAGCTGGGATTACAGGTGCACACCGCTACCTGTAATTAGCCTGGCTAATTTTTGTATATTTAGTAGAGATTGGGTTTCACCATCTTGGCCAGGCTGGTCTTGAACTCTGACCTCATGATCCACCTGCCTTGGCCTCCCAAAGTACTGGGATTACAGGTGTGAGCCCCCGCATCCAGCTGAAAGATGTATTTTTGATGTTATATTTTAAAAGATATAAAATAACAAATAGATTATTTTTTTTTCTGCTTATTTGACTTCATAAGTAACAAAACAACAATAACCACTACCTAGGCATTTAACCGGAAGAAAGGTAGACTTGGTAATTAACTTCTAAAAATAGATCTTAATACATAGATTCATAAACATGCCTACAAGGCAAAAAGTACTTCACTAATGTCAGTTCGGAAAACTCACTGAACCCACACAAATGCCCCATTTCATACAAATGAAACAAGAATATGTGTCAAAAGATAAACCAGTTTACAGCATTACAGTATTTCCTTTAGAATGAATGTGCTGAAGGGGAAGAATGTTACTAAACTGGTGATCTGGATGCCTGAGTTTTAACCCCATGTTATGTTAATTTGAACCTCAGCTTCCTCATCTGTAAGATGAGGGAGATTGACATCCAGACCTGACGTTAGGGGAATTCAGCCTCAATGGGAGATGTGACACCAGCCCGAGGTTTACTGATGGGGTAGCTCATTCAGCCACAACTGTTACCCTCTGTTTTCAACTGGGCTTTTTAGATGCATCATAAAACACTATGATTTTCTGCTTTGACCAGTTGCAATTGCTTAGAAACCTCATAAGAATATATATATATATATATATATATATATATATATATATATATATATGTGCATACACACATACACACACACAAATATATATTCCTTTTTTAGTTTTTTGAGACAGGGTGGCCCAGGCTGGAGTGCAGTGGGACAATCAGGGCTCACTGCAGTCTCAACTTCCCCAGACTCAGCTGATCCTCCCGCGTCAGCCTCCCAGGTGGCTTGGACTACAGACACTTACCGCCATGTCTGGTTACTCTTTCTATTTTTTTGTAAAGACGGGGTTTTACCATGTTGTCCAGAGTGGTCTCGAACTCCTTGGCTCAAGGGATTACCTGCCTCAGCCTCCCATAGTTCTGGGATTACAGGCATGAGCCACGTTGCCTGGCTGCTATTTATTTATTTATTTAATAAGGAAAATATTTACATATATTTGATTGCTGGACTAGGCATTGTGTGACTCATAAATTATCCATTACAATAACAGCATGAGATACTGTTCTCCCCATTTTACAGATGGGGTGGGGAAGCTCAAAGAGGTTAAGAGACCTGCCCATAGTCACTGGGAGGCTGAGGCTTTACCACCATGAAAATCTGTCCATGTAGGTCAACAGCGTTTCCTTCTGCAGAGACCTGTGCGCCATGCCCATCCCTTCCCGCTAACGATGCAGCTGTGTGCTTTAGCCTCGGCTCTTTTCTAGAGCTGGAAAGCTTTGTATTTTAGCCTACAGAGTGCTATTAAACAATGCTTTCCATCAGCAGCCATTTTTTCTCATAAGGAGTAAGAAAAGAAGCAGCCCAAAGCATTTATTCATTTCTTGTCAACTCTTGCATGGAACTTAGGTCGGCTTTAGTCTTACTCCCCTCTGCGTTCTTTATAATCTTGTGGATTGTATGGAGAAGTCTGCCCCAAACAGATGACCTGATTACTGAAACCCCTGCATTTTCTATGGCTTTCCCCTGTAAGGGAATCACTGCACTGTAAAATCCATAGGAAAATGCCATTTCTCTAAGAATATTTCTCCAAAAAGATCTCACCAAACACATACATTTTCTTAAGCTGAAGTTCTTCATCATTCCTGGCCTCTGTCTTTGAAATGCCCAAAATGTGATGACGTAGCAAAAAGAAAAATAGGTTCGATGGGAAAGGAATGAATTTTGGAGGAAGATGTTTGCGAAGTTCTGGGAGTGGTAAGGAGAAATGGGAAATGAAGAGAGATCACTCGGGTCTGTTCTGTGTGCAGCCGCGGTGTTGTTTGCTATTGAGTTGTTTGTAACTTTCTCTCCCATTCTCATCCTCGGATTTAAATGACCAATTTTGGCATAAGGACTCACAGGTGCAGAACATTCTATAGGCTTGAACGACGTCATAAAAAAACGATTCAGTCATATCTGGGACGAAGGCTGTCCCACTTATTCTCTCTAGCAGTCTAATGCTCTTGCTTTATTCAGATTTCCAATAGCCGACTGTCATTGACTTTGTACACTTATGCATTAAGATTATACTTATTGTTTGGAACCCTTAATGCTGCAAATTACCCCTGCAAGACTTAGACACTGATAGGAGAAAAGATTTTAAGGAATGCTTGAATTAACTCATAACTGCTACTTGTAACGTTTCCAAAAGGTCTGATTTTTAAAAATTGTTGTTAGCATACATAGAAAGATGTGATCATGAACTCACTGAAAAAGGAGAGCAACTCCTAGTATTATAAGGAGTTTGGTTACCCTGGGAATGTACGTTATAAAGAAGAAAAGAGTTCTTAATTCAAACACATTGGGTCATGCTTGAAGTTGAAAAAATTCTTGTCTATTGCCTTTTTCATTTGTTCTCTAGAAATCAATAACCATATATGCTATCACTCCTGCCCCTGTCTACCGCTCTGCCTCTGTTATAATATAGCAAAGAGTTATTTAACCTAACCCAGACTAAAAATTATCACCGCATCGAGGAATCACATGGAAGTATTTACTTTCTTTTCAATAGAGCATTCTCTCTCAGTGATTTTTGCATTAGTTTACTTTAGTCACACAAATGACAAACCAAGAAGAAAAACTAAAACGGTTTTTTATCTAATTTACACACAATTGCCTACGAAAAACTTTCAGAAATCTCAATGACCCTTTGTGAACGACCAACGACCAGTACCCTCAAAAGGATGAGAGTTATTGTAACTTGTTTTAAGCAACAGGTACTAAAATGAATAGAAATCAACGTTTTTGATCTCTCTCCTTCCCCCTCTGCTCCCTATTTTTGAAAATCACATATCTGAAATTAATTCCATTAGATTTCAGCTGCTTTTCGAGAAGCAGGGCGTCCAAGGAGAACAAAATGTTTCCTGCCAAACAATGGTTCTGTTTAATTTGATGCCTTAAGTAAAAACCCAACAATATTCCATGAGACCATTACACACTATTTTATCCTTTTCTTTCTTTCTTTTTTTAATGTTTCACTTGCAGGAGTGGGAAGGGGGGCGGGGAAAGGCTAAAACAAACTAATTTTTGGTCATTTTATTCCGTTCGCAAACAGTTCGAAGACTAACCAATTTGTACTTACAAATCTGGGGCATTAGCAGACGGGGACCCTAAATCCTCATGCATGCAAGCAGTAACTGTTTGTATGCCAAGCTGTTTGTAAGCCTGATTTGACAGGAGAGAGCTATTCATTCCTTTGTCAACTGTCAGTCTAAAAACGTGAACCTGCCTGGGTCCCGGGGTATGGGAGCGCTAAATCTTCTGTCCTGCCACTGTATAATGAACAGACTGTTTCATTAGTGGGACAATTCACTCGACAAATCCAGCCCAAACAACTTATTTCACAATTTGTGAGCAGAATTAAATTTCGGGGGAGTCGCAAGAGGGGGGCGGGAAGGGAGGAGGGAGTAGGTGAGCGGCACACAATATACTGAGGGATCAATGTGTTGGGGTAAGTGTTCCAGGCAATTTTGCCGGCAGTTGTGGGCTGAGGCTTGCGAGGCCACCGCATGCAGATCAGCGGATTAGGGGGACCACAGCATTAGGTCAAGTGTCTCGAGGGGAGCTGATAAACACCCCAAACCTGACAACAGATTTTCCTTTCTTCCTGCACCACTTGTTAAGTGTCAGAGCAAATCTTTTGAATGGCAGCGGAGTTTACTTAGAGGCCCTTTCTTCAAGAAGACACTCTATCCATTTTCTGAAGCCCATTCCAGGCTGCCTCGGGAATAAATTTGCCCCGCATCTCACACACACACAAAAAACGTCTTTTTCCTCCACATCTTGACTATGAGCCTTTGTCTCAAGGTGTGTGAACCAGAACAAAAATCCACATCAAGAGCCCCTCAGGTTTCAGAGCCTCTGGATTTAGCTTTAATACAAATTAAACACTTTGAAGATTACACAAATACTTTTTTTTTTCTGGTCACAGAAAAGTCTCATTTTAAACATTACCAATGTATGGATTCTGTTAAATGGAAAAATTTTAAGCAGCAAATGGTCATAGAATGACTTGATCTTAACAAATATCCTAAATGTACATTGCTGTTAATTCAAACAGAGTAAATAGCCAGTGTGCTGTATTTCTTACGATTTAAGAATCCCAAACAGGAGAAGCCAGTCATGCTTACTGTCTTAAGTTGTATCTCTGTGTTAACTCAAAGTGCATGATAGAAAATCTGTGTTGTAACATCAAAAATTTGCTTACTAGATTTGAGCAGAGAAGTTTGTTTTCACTTTGAGATGTTCTAAAATGTTTAAATAGTCTCACATGTTTGAGGGCTCTTTGTTGCAGCTTGGTTTTGCATGATGGTTTTGTTTTTTATTTCTTTTGGCTGTTTAATTTTTGATTTGGTACAGTGTACAAATCTAGTGTGAAGTTTTCAAGTGACCACCGTTAAAATTATCAAGTAGGAAAGTCCTCTGAATATTAGCATGTCATTTTTCCAGACATGTGAACTGGAGCCATTTTGGGCAATCAGTTTGAAGACATTTTCCTTTTAATAAGTATTTTCTATCAAGCAGAGTATTATGGAAAAGAAAATAAGTGTTTTGGCTATATTTTTATAAACCTTTTTTTGAATTTAGGTAATGCAAAATATGTTCTTGAAGTACTGAAAAATATTTCTGTGCTGGACCAACACTATACAAATTCTTTGAATATTATTGATTTCTATTGCTAGCGCCACCTACTCTATAGAGAATATTTAACCAGGCAAACTAATACTTAGGCCAAAAATGCTTCTTATTCTCCTTCTTTCACCAGAAACTTTTGCAGGATTAGAACTTCTATATGTTCTGGTAGTTACATCTTTGGTGTATGAGGATCTCAACGCTGAACGGAACCATTACAGGACATTCTACACTCACTCTATACTGCTGGATTCCTGTTTGTGAAGAGACTCATTATCCTTTACCTCTTTTTTCACCATTTTGTAGGAAAGAAAAACGTACCATATTTCACTGTGTTGAATGCAACTGCCAATCAAGATAGTCTGCAGCCTACCTGTGGACCTTGATGATTTCACATGTTCTGTGGAACAATTTCTCCCCCACCTCCAATGACTATGGCATTCCTTGAGAAAGTTAGCTTGGTATTTGCTTTCCCCCAACAGGTCCCAAGCTGACCAAAACACACACACACATACACACACACACACACACACACACACACACACACACACCAAAACAGAACAAAAACCACAAACCAGTTAGCCAGGCTGTTCCAACAGCCCACTGAGTTCCATGATGGCAAGAATTTCGTGAATAATAATGGGATGTGCAATCCTGTGCAGCCTCACGGAGGACTCAGCCTAATCATCCGGAAATTCTGCTTCGTCATAGTCCTTTCTCTTGCCGTAAAACTGCTTGGGCTCTCTCTTTGCTTCCACATCATTTAAGCCTTTTTGCCCACCCTCCAGTCAGCCCATCCGTGGGACCTCTGCTGGTCGCAATGCTGGGGCTCCCCAGGACTTCTCAAGAAGTTCTGTCAGCTTCATCCTAGAGGCGTCTTCGCAGCACCAGATGAAGTCCACACCTCCTCTTGTAGGATGTTCAGGCAACACTGGCTAGAGCAAGGATCAAAGTCAAAGTCATCCTAAATTCACCACTGAGCGGTACCACTGCCAATAAGCAGGAGACTGCTTTTGCAGATGTCTATGCATTTATACGTCTTGTCCAGTAACAATGGCACTGTATTATGCATACCATTTTATTTTATTTGTGTAAGTTATGGGGTACATGTGGAATTTTGTTGTATAGATAGACTGCGTAGTGGTGAAATCAGGCTTTTAGTGTATAAGGAATACTGTACCCATTAATTAATTTCTCATCATCCATCCTCTTCCACCTATGCATACCATTTTATAAACAGCTTGTTTTAACCAACAATATGTCATGAAGGTTTTTTCTCATTTCACTGACTCTATATCTTCATATTTCTCTCTCTCTCTTTTTTAAGATGAAGTTTTGCTCTTATGCCCCGGCTGGAGTGCAGTTGCACAATCTCGGCTCACTGCAACCTCTGCCTCCTGGATTCAAGCAATTCTCCTGCCTCAGCCTTCTGAGTATGTGGGATTATAGGCACTTGCCATCATGCCCAGCTAAGTTTTTATATTTTTAGCAGAGACGGGGTTTCATCATGTTGGCCAGGTTGGTCTCAAACTCCTGACCTCAGATGATCCACCCACCTCAGCCTCCCAAAGTGCAAGGATTGCAGGCATGAGCCACCACACCTGGCCCATGTTCCTTTTTAAAGATAGCATCAGAGCTCATCATATAGATACTCTTTAATTATATAATTAATCCCTTGGTGGACCATTTTGGGGGGTGCCTATTTTTTTCTTATTAGAAAGGAAGGTGAAATCAGTGTCATATACAAATACCTTTGGTGTACTTCTCTGGTTAGCTCTTTAAGATAAAGACTTAAAAGAGGAATTGTTAGGTCAAAGGATATGTATGTTTTCACATATGTAGTTAAACTCTCCTCTGGGAATTTATCATATAATGCTAATCCTGTCCACTGATTTTCAGGGGCAGGAATGCTGTGGGGCAGGGAGGCCATATTTACTTGGGATGCAGGATTTTTCTTGGCCACTTTGCCAACTGGAGACTTCCCTGGCCAGTGATGCCCCCCTGCCCAGGCTCCACTTAGCCCTGGGCCTGCCACTGGAGGTGCGCTGCCCACCTGTGTGGTAAAGCTTGTACCTGAGTTCGGTGGTTCCTGAGCTCTTGTCTCATGTTCAAGAAGAATAAGGATATGCTGACAACTGCAGGGTGAGGATGGGTGAAGATGAATTTCACTGAGTGATGGAACAGCTTTCAGTAGAGAGGGAACATAGGGGGTGGTCCCTCACCCCTGCAGTTGGGTGATTTCTCTCTCCCAGTGTGGCTGAGGCTGGGACTTTTATGGGCTCAGAATAGGGGAGTGTGTGCTGATTGGTTTGTGAGTATGCAAAGAAAGGCTAAAGCAAAGGCACCATGCAAAGGTGGGCACAGCAATGTAGAAAACTAATTAGGAAAAGGTAAGTATATGTACAATAGGTGAAGGGTGGGGACCAATCAGAGGAAAGTGTGCCAAATGGGAAGACAGGTTCTCAATCCAGTCTGTGGGTTTGACTTGTAGGTTAGCTTTCAGGCTTTAAACTGTCTTTGGCCTGAAGGTTGGGTTTCATTGTAGACCCATCCATGTCTGCCTAGATATTTGTCCCCCTCTGAAGAGGTACAATTAACTGCCAATAGGATAAGAATGGTGACTGATCTTAACTGCTTCATGCTGACAGGGGATACTATTTTGGGAAAATGCTTTATTTGTCTGCAGAAAAATGCTTTATTCTGTCTGAGGACAAGAAGCCTAGGGAAAAAAGTGATGAGTCATAGATTTGCATTCACTTACACTTCTGACAAATCCTAGGGGAGCCCCCAGATATGACACAGGATTTTTCTGGGCCACTTTGCCAACCAAGGACCTCCATGGCCAGCAATGCCCTCCAACCCAGGCCTCACTTGGCCCCAAGCCTCTGCTTGTGTTATAGCTTGCCTGTGTTGGGCGGTTTCCAAGTTCTTGTCCTGTGTCCAAGAAGAATGAGGATACATTGACAATTGAAGGGTGAAGATGGGTGGAGAATAATTTTATTGATTATATGACTGATGGAATCAGCAGAGAGGGACACAGGGGATGGTCCCCCACCACTGTAGTCAGGTGGTTTCTCTCTCCTAGTGTGGCTGAGTCCAAGGCTTTTATGGTCTCAGAGTAGGGGAGTGTGTGCTGATTTGTTTGTGAGTATGCAAAGAAAGACTAAAGCAAAAGCACCACTCAAAGGTGGTCACAGCAGTGTAGAAAGCCAATTAGGAAAGGATAGATATGTAAAATAGATGAAGGGTAGGGATCCATCAGAGAAAAGCATGCCAAACAGGAGGACAGGTTCTCAGTCCAGTCTGTGGATTTGACTTGTAGCTTGGCTTTTAGGCTTTAAACTGTCTTCAGCTTGGAGGCAGGGTTTAACCAGGGACCTGCCCCTATCTGCGTAGGCATTTGGCTTCCTCCTGCCACTATCACTTGTACTAATTCAGCTTCTTGTAGCCTGCAGCTCTCATGCCTTGGAACTAGAGTTTGCCCTGTAGGTTCTCATCAAAGCAATTTACAATATATCTTCCAATTTCTCCCTTTCTTTTTTTTTTTAACCTAAGAAACTCATGCTATTTTAGGGACCAATTTCCTAATGCTTAAAAGTCTCTTGAATTATTTGAATAAAGTGATGATGTAAGAGAAGCATGTTTATTCTTGCATTTCATGTGTTGGTTAACTTAGTTGCCCTGTGGATCATCTTTCCATGCTTTCTTTGGTTTCGATGCCTTTCTTTGTCACTGTATCTGAAAGGACCACATCTGGGGACATGCCTCTCACCTCTAGGCATAGTACAGGTTCACTCTATATTATTTTTAGTAATTGTTGGTTGAAATTATTAAACTAACATGGTCAAATTCCACCAAATTTGTAAAATTCAAAAAGAAAACACATCACAAATAATTTCTCTGTTATGACTTCATCTTCATAACCATCATGAATAAGGCCACACAAGGGTTGGCCCCATTCATGAATGTGCCTCTCTTTTATGGCTGGAATGTGGTGTTTTAAATTAAACCAAGAAATAAAGGGATTGATGAACTTTCAGAACATTGGCTTCTCAAAAGTACACAATGCTTTTTCTTTATAAATAAGATTGTTTTGCTTTTCAAAATTAACTATTTTTACTTGTACAGTAAATACGAGATTTGATTAAAAGAAAAAAAAGACAAAGCAAAAAGGGAGCCCTATGTTTTTATGATTTCGTTACTGAGTAAACTGAGGCACCATGTGAAAATGGAGCAACTGAAGCAGGCTTTGTGTGCTATTAAATGCATTTCTGAATGATGGAGATAATGTTCCCATACGATGGTACAGGAGGCTGATAAAGTACAGCCCAGAGCTGCGGCTGTGGCTTGGTCTTCTGCATGGTCCAGATCTCCCTTTCCTGCCTCTTCTCCAGTGCTCCAGTGATCCATCCTAGTCCGACTTCAACCCTGGAGTTTCCCTGGAGCTTTGCTTCTTTGATGCACATGCATGAATTCTTACATTTGCGTATTTTGACATTCTTCATTTCCAACAGCTGTGGGCTAAACACTTACAGGCAGGGAGTGGTTTTGTTTTGCAAGCTGCTAGGATGTTTGCCAAGAGTTTAGTGTTTTCTTATCCTGTATGTAAAGACTGTAAAAATGCTTCAAGTTTGTCTTTTGTCTTACTTCTGAGTCTTGCCCTCTGTTTCAGGAGCTGTGGCTGATGAATCTGGATGTTATGTTGGGACATTATTTTTTCATGAGGTTTAATTTCTCTCTCTCTTTAAAAATTGGATGGACACTGCTTCCATTTCTCTTTGTGATCAATAGAGTGGGCTCATATTTGTAATTTCCACACTCATCAAATTATGTCAGTAGGACATAATTTCTCGATGGCCACTTAATCCTATAAGTGATTTGCTCAACGCTTTTGATTTTAATTAAGTGGTTCCTAAGAATTGTTAAAACAGCAACCTCTGAATGGAAAATAGATTCAGGAATTTAAATCACACTGAATCCCTGGACATGGGCTCCACTCGGGTAGAGAATTTTGTCTGTTTTTTACACTGCCATCCCAAAAATAGCTGTTACTTTCTAAGCACTGAGTAAATACTTGTGGAATAAATGAATGAGAGAATCTAATAAGAAAGAATGACAACAGCTGATCTACTTGGATGCAGAAAAAAAGAATGGAATAACTTTTAAGAATGTCAACTTGGGTCCCTTTTCTCACTTCTGTGAGTTTGCTAAGTGTCTTAAATTAATTATCTGAATTACAGTTTCCTTATCATAAAATCAACACTCGCTAAACCCTAAAATCCCTTCAAGCCCTAAACTTTTGTGGTATGTGACACACAGGTAAGGGATGGTCTAATCTGTGCACCTGCTACAAGGTAGAACAACCATGGAAAAGGCAGTTCCAAGTGGAAACTTCCCCAAAACATTTAAGTAATGGGGGCACTAAAGACTAAATGTATAATCTCAAGGAAGTGCTACTGAAGAATCCTATTAATTTAGATGCATAGCTTCCCTCTCTCTTTGTTGTTTCTTCTCTTCCTTCCTTTCATCAGTCTCATTACCACATCAGGTGATTAACTGATGGGCCCCAGGAGTAAAATGAATTTGAAAGCTTGTCAATCAAAAAAGACATAGGACATTTGTTAGTTGTTCCATATTTAAAGCACATTGTGCTTTCCAATCTGGGGAAACTTGAATATACGGCCTCAGTGGTGTAGCTAGAATTTTGTTGGTCAATATCATCATAGTTACAATTACCAATGTAATGCTCTACAAAATAAATTTTAGGAGAATTTACTGATGATAATCGTATTTCCTGAGTAGTTAGACGTGTTCCAAAATGAATTTATGTTGTCTCTTTCAAAATAGCTCAAAGTGCTAGAATTTCTATTGCTTTCCCAGATTATATTTTGGTGACTCCCACCTTTAATGGTTTTCTGGTTGCTTGGGTATTTTTAAGTCATCATATTTTTCTCACTAGTTGTCTCTTAATTGATTTAAAAGAAAGTGTTTGAGCTGTAACTCTCTTGACCTCATGCTGATTTCTTGACAGCCACTTAATCCTATAAGTGAACAATCCACTAATTTGCCTAGTGGATTTTCTAAAAGTTATAGGCTCAATTCTAGCATAGTAGCTTGGTTGGTGTTATTGCACTGAAAGGTAGAGGTGATTGTGAAGGCTCATGCACATGATATAAACAGATATATCTTTGAGAAGAGGAAGAGAATGAGTGAAGAGAGAGCCCCGTGGCTCTCCATCAAACAAGGATAAAAGTATCTTGTTGGCTTAGCACATATTTTACCTTAAAATTTAAGGATAATTTAATTTTTAATTGCCAGTTTTATTTCATCATTTACTCTTGTTTTATGGAAATTAAAAAAGGAATAGCCAGATGCAGTGGTCACACCTGTAAGTTGGGCACAGTGGCTCACGCCTGTAATCCTAGCACTTTGGGAGGCTGAGGTGGATGGATCTCCTGAGGTCAGGAGTTCAAGATTAGCCTGGCTAACATGGCAAAACCCTGTCTCTACTAAAAATACAAAAATTAGCTGGACGTGGTGGCACCCACCTGAAATCCCAGCTACTCAGGAGGCTGAGGTAGGAGAATTACTGGAACGCAGGAGGTGGAGGCTGCAGTGAGCTGAGATCGTACCACTGCACTCCAGCCTGGGCAACAAAGCAAGACTCTGTCTCAAAAAAACAAAACCAACCAACCAAACAAAAAAAGGCCAGGTGCCGTGGCTCACACCTGTAACCCCCGCACTTTGGGAGGCCAGGAGCGGATCACAAGGTCAGGAGATGGAGACCATCTTGGCCAATATGGTGAAATCCATTCTCTACTGAAAATACAAAAATTAGCTGGGCGTGGTGGCACACACCTAGTCCCAGCTACTTGGGAGGCTGAGGCAGCAGAATTGATTTAACCCAGGAGGCAGAGGCTGCGGTGAGCCAAGATTGCACCACTGCACTCCAGCCTGGTGACAGAGCGAGACTCCGTCTCAAAAACAAACAAATAAATAAATAAATTAATTAATTAAACAAAAATAAAAAAAGAATAAAGAAATAAGAAGAAAAGTATAGAAAGAAGAAGGAAGCAAATAGTTAGCTATGTTCCATCAGTGAGTCTTGCTTGTTGGAGTAGTGAATGATACTGTGATGAAAACTTTCTAATGCGTGGCAACTCCTGTGAGCCTTAGAGTACCTTCCTTCCTTCCTTCCGATGCCCTCCCAGTTTCATCTCCCTTCCTTCCCTCCAATGCTTTCTTTTCCTTTCAACTTTCTTCTCCCATTCCCCGACAATTTCCCCACTATATGCTACAATGTGCCTGTCACTCAGGATACATTGGTGACAATACAGGCAGGAGAACACACACCTGCAGTTGATCTTCTCCTTGGGGAGGACAGAGACAAAGCACATAATCACACAGACCAATGAAATGAAAAATTCTGATAAATGCTATGACAAAGATGGCGAAGAGAGGGTCTAACGGGGGACTAATTTAGACTGATGGTCAGCAAAGACCTCTCTGAAGAAATAAAACATTAAAATGAGACTTGAAGGATAAGTAGAAGTTATCCAGAACCAAGGATTGTACGGTATGTGTGTGCCTGTGCGTGGATGTGTGTGTGTGCGTGTGTGCATATGTGCATGTGTGTGCGTGTGTGGGTGTGCACGTGTGTTCATGCATATACGTGTGCATGTGCGTGCGTGCATGTGTGCGTGCATGTATTGTGCGTGTGCGCGTGTGTGCACATGTGCGTGTGCATGTGTGTGCATGCATGTGTGCGTGTGTGCATATGTGTGCATGTGTGTGTGTGTAGTGTGTGTGTTGCAGGGGGTGGAGAGGCACATGCAAAGGCTCTGAGATGGAAAAGGCAGAATGTCTTGGAAGAGCTGAGCGAAGGCCAATAGGAGGTGGGCGGGGCTGGAAATGACAGGAGGAGGAGGCTGTGGATATAGTCACTTTGATATCATCTAGAACATCCATTGTAATCCACTGAAGGGCACTGAGTAGCAGGTTAACGTGATTTAAGTCTTGAGATTGTAATGGTTTTAAGAAGACTTTTCTATATAGAACATGCATTGCAGTTATTTGCACTGTAGAATGCTGCAATGCACCTCACCAGAGCGTAGCTGCAGAGTATAATGGTAGGAGCTGACTGTTCAGGTTCCATTCCCAGCCCTAGGTGTTATTAGCTATGTGGCCTGGGACAAGCAAATTCAATTTTTTGTGCCTCTATTTCTTTATTTGTAAAGGGAGAATGAAAGTAGTATCACCCAAGGGCTGTCGTGAGGATTAACTGAGCATAATAGCATGAGGAAGTGCTCTAGAAACTCCAGACACCGTGACCACCTATTCCTGAATCTTGCTCTTATAAGACACAGGTTTGTAAAAAGGTAAAACTAAATAAAACTTTGTAAATGGAAAAACATTGTAAATGTTTTCTGGGAAAAGTAGCCCTTAGAAAATCCTTTAAAAAATTCAGCAAGCAAACAAAAACCCCATAACACCATTACCTTTCTCCTTGGAAAATATCATTTCCTATGTGATGTTGCTTAGCACAGGGGACAGTTGCCACACTGCCTGCTGAGTCTCTGGGCACAGTGAACCAGCGCCATCTTCCTACTTGAATTCAATCTGGCAAATTTCAGAAGATCTTCTACTTGTAAAATACTGGTATTAGTTAAGGTGGTTTTGGCTGTAAGAAACAGAAAATTCCTCCTCAACCAGCTGGCGTGTTGAGGGCACTTTATATTTCACATGGCGGGACATCTAAAGTGAGGGTGGCCTAGATCTGGCTCTGCCTCTGTGGGTCCTTTGACTCTGTCTTTCTCTGGTACTGGCTTAATCCTCAGGCTGGTGCCAACACAGATGAGTGGAGAAGGAGACGCACTGAGCAAAACTAGGACTGTGTCAAGAAGGAGAGAAGACGTCCTGAGGGAAGGCAGCCGACAGCACAGACTGCAGCTCTGCAAGACAGGGAGTCACTGCCCTCAAAACCTCACGCTGTCGGGAGGGACGTGGAGACAGTCACAAGGAATCTGAACATCAACTAGAATGTCACAATTAGCAGAACAGAGTTTCTTTTTAAAACATTTTAAAAATTTGAGACAGAATCTTGCTTTGATACCCAGGCTGGAGTGCAATGATGTCATCTTGGCTCACTGCAACCTCCACCTCCCGGTTCAAGCAATGCTTGGGCCTCAGCCTCCTGAGTAGTTGGGACCACTGGTGTGTACCACCACACCAAATCAATTTCTCAATTATTTGTAGAGACAGGGTCTACCTATGTTGTCCAGGCTGGTCTTGAACTCCTGGCCTCAAGTGATCCACCTGCCTTGGCCTCCCAGTGTGCTAGGATTATAGATGTGAGCCATCATGCCCAGCCTGGAATGGAGTTTCCATTAAAAGATGTGAGACTATGAAGAAAAATGGATTAATTATTTCCCAACTAGTGCCAGAGCTGGTGATATCTGACTAGCTCCTTGAAGAATTGAGAAGAATTGGCTAACATATAGCTTTCTTTGCAGAAAAAATGTTTTTTACAATGTCCCTAAAACCAATTTTTTTCTAATTTATTTTATTAATGTTGAGAAAAATGGTGGCAAAATACAGGAATGTGACATAAAATTTCTCGTCCTAACAATTTTTAAATGTACCCTTCAGTAGTGCCAAGTATGTGTACATTGTTGTGTAACCCATCTCCAGAACTTTTTCATCTTGCAAGAGTGAAATTCTATATCCATTAAACAACTCCCAGTTCCCCCTCTACCCAGCCCCTGGCTTCTGTCTCCATGAACTTAATTACTCCAGGGATCTTATGTAAGTGGATTCATACAGTATTTATCCTTCTGTGATCGGGAAATTTCACTCAGCATAATATTTCTAAGTCCCCTCCATGTTATAGTATGTCTCAGAATTTCCTTCCTTTTCCCAGCTGAATAATATTCCATTATATGGATGTCTACCCCATATTTTGTTTATCCATCCACCCATCACTGGATAATAATTTGGATTGCTTCCGCTTCTTGGCTCTTGTGAATAATGCTGCTATGAACATGTTGCATAAATATCTCTTCAAGACTCTGAGTTCAGTTCTTTGGGATTAATGCTCAGAAGTGAAATTGTCAAGCTTGATTTTTAAATCTCTTAGTGGAAAAGTGTGTTTTTATTGTAAAAATAGTAGTTGAAGGTAGATGTATGATAGGTGTTTTATTTTGTTTTACTTTTTCTTGCTTCCAGTGGAGTTGGATGATACACATTTTAGAGCTGGACTGCCCAATGTGGTACCCAGGCTAGCAGCCACATTGGCAGCACCTGAGAGATGGTTAGATGCATAGCAGCTCAGTCAGTGTACAGTATGCACTAAATCAGCGTCTACAAGTCATAGGATCCCCAGGTGACTGAAGTGTATACTCAGGGTTGAGAAGCTCTGCTCTAGCGTTCACATTGCTTTCCTTGCAGGAGTTTACCATCATGAGTATCTTGCCCTCTTTAGTTTTACTTTCATTAAAAATTTTTGTCTTCTCTCCTTTTTTAGCTACATACAAATCATTTGCTTTCAACGACTGGGTTAGAAGTCAATATTTAACACTGCAGCTGCAGAGATCATTGTTTTCTTTCTTTTTCCTATATACTGTTTCATCTGCTTCTGAAAGAGTCAGCAATTAGATCAGCGGGAATTAGAAAAGAAGGCCCATGCTGAGGTGACTGCTAATTAAGTCCCATCTGAAGATGATTAGTTTAATACAGCAATGAAACAAACAAGCAAAGAGAGCATATTTTAGTTTTGGTTGGGAAGGATAGGACAGAGGAAAACAGAAGTATGTGAAAAGAATTGCTAAGTGACTGATAAATAGGCTTAAGTTATTTAAACTGGCACAGAGCGCAACTTAAACAGTATGTTTTGCATCATCTAAATTTCTAAATACCTGGAGTATATTTGTAAACATGGCAATCTAACATGTTATTGAACAGCACATTCATATTCAAATTAGCATAAACGAGGATTTAACAGCTGATTGCACAGTGTGAATGATAGTAACTAATTGTCAAGTCGGAAAGTTGCACAGATGATAGTACTAATGCAATCGGCACACAGCAATATGACTTACAGTGGCAAATTCACAAATTTTATGCTTGCTGCCCAAGTCCTGTATGGAAAAGAGGATTCTGGATGAAGACAATGTGGCCAAAACGGGCAGTCAGAAGGGAAAAGAAGAGAGAGAAGGAAGAATCAGAGCTAGGTTTGAGGGGCGGTGTTAAACTTTTCTTTCTCTCCATGCAAGCCTTCACCTCTTTTATAACAGTCATCAATGGGGCTCCCTGGCCATTCAGTGCTGTCCCTCTCATAGGAAGCAATTGTTCAGAGGTGTGGCTCATTTCAGGCATTAATCTCCGCTGAATGCCGGCTGTGCATGGATCCTGCAGGCAGCTGGTCAGTGGAAAGTAACAATGACCACAGGAGGAGAATGGGCAAATGCCTCGCTGCAGATGCTGCGTCCCTAACATTGACCTTGGTCATTTCCCTCCCAGGGTGGCTTGGCCTCTCGCAGCAGGAGCCTGGCTTTCTGAACAACTGCCATTGTGGGCGAGGTGGTAGCTACCTGCGGGATTTGTCCCCTCCTAATAACATTTAGACCCAACAGGTGGTCACAATGAGGGGTGGAAACTGAGGCCAATGTGGACAAGACTGCAGAAGGCAAAACACAAAAACAAAACCCCTAATTTTCAGGGAGGAACTTTGTGGCAGAGATTAGCCACAATGTGCTCAGCAGGTCTGGTCAGGGGATCTGAAGCCTGGGTGTTGAGCAGCCCTCAGGTGAAGTGGCTGTTCTTTCAGCCCAGGGCTTGCCTCCTGTGTGTCCTACATCCGATGACCACCAGCCTACAATATTAGCCAGGAGCACTAGCAACACTTTGCCCAAAATATTTGCAGAACAGTGGGAGGAGGAGAAATCTAACAAATAATTCTGGTCTCTGCCCACTCCTAGTGCCTCCTACACTTCTAATCCCTCTACACCCCACCAGGAAATATATATCCCTATCTATATCCCTTCTCCTCATCCCCATCTCCTTCCCCATTCCCATCTCCACCTCTCTGTACCTTCACCTCTACCTCACTCAATCTTACCTATCTATCTATCCATCATATCTATCTCTATCATTGCTACATCTATCTATCTATCTATCTATCTAATCTATCTGATATAGTTGGGCCATGTGTCCGCACCCAAATCTCATCTCAAATTGTAATCCCTGTAATCCCCAATGTCGAGGGAGGGACCTGGTGGGAGACGACTGGATCTTGAGGGCAGCTTCCCCCATGCTGTTCTTGTGACAGTGAGTGAGTTTCACGAATGTTTAGCAGTTCCTCCTGCTCTCTCTCTTTCCTGCCTCCTTGTGAAGAAGGTTGCCTGCTTCTCCTTCTCCTTCACCATGATTATAAGTTTCCTGAGGCCTCCCCAGTTATGCAGAACTGTGAGTCAATTAAATCTCTTTCCTTTATAAATTATCCAGTCTCAGATATTTCTTTGTAGCAGTGTGGAAATGGACTAATACACTATATATCAATCTCTATCATCTATCTCTTTATCATGCTTATCTGTCTGTCTATCATATCTATCTACCTATCTGTATCAACTACCTATCACTTATCGATCTCTGCCATCTCTGCCTATCAACTACCTATCTCTACTATCTACCATCTATCTATCTAACACAGAAACAGATTTGATCATGTACCACTTATCACTTCCCTGCTTAAACCGTTAAAGACTTTGCATTATAAGAAAAAGTCTGAACTTCTAACGAGGATTCAAAGTCTTTCACAACCTGTCTTCACCTTGGCCTTTTAGCCTCCTCTTTCCCTCTCCACTCCCCAGGTGACGGATACTGTGCTAGGTACAGTGTGTCCTGTACTTCCTCCCACCCCCTCTCCACTAACCATCCTCACCACCCCTCTCACTGCCCCCGATTTCCATCCCTCCTGGGCCTGGTCTCAGAGCCACTCTGGGCCACGGGACTCTTGCGTCCCTGCCCTGGCTCTGCTGTTTCCCCCTCTGGCCTCCATCCTTGTAGTTTCCTCTTGAGACTGCTTTTCTCTGTGAACTCACATCTTGCTGCATGAGTGGCTCCTTCTTCAGAGCTCCTGCCTGTCAAGAGCCAAACGTGGCTGCATCTCTGCTGGCCTGAGGGTTCCTTTCTCACTGTATCCCAGGGAGCATTTCCAGCAGAACAATGTGTGTGTGTGCTGAGGGCTGGATGTGGGATGAGTGTACCCGGATATACCTGCCTGCGTGGAGGCCAAGGCTTCAGGCTCTAGAGCCAAGCAGCTGCTGATCCTACCTCCACCACTTACCAGCTGTGTCCTGTGGCCTCGTCTCTCAGAACCTCTTTTGCCAGCTATACAGTGCAGCCCATAACAGTGCCTGCCTCACAGGGTTGCTCTGAGGAGTGAAGGAATGAATGCATGTGCAGTGCTTAGAACAGTGGTTAGCACACAATAGGTGCTCAGTTAATAGAATGGATGTGGCCAAGCATGGTGGCTCACACCTGTAATCCCAGCACTTTGGGAGGCCGAGGCAGGCAGATCACCTGAGGTTGGGAGTTCAAGACCAGCCTGACCAACATGGAGAAACTGCATCTCTGCTAAATACACAAAATTAGCTGTGCATGGTGGCACATGCCTGTAATCTCAGCTACTTGGCAGGCTGAGGCAGGAGAATTGTTTGAACCCAGGAGGCAGAAGTTGCAGTGAGCCGAGATTGCACCATTGCACTCCAGCCTGGGCAACAAGAATGAAACTCTGTCTCATTAAAAAAAAATAGAATGGATTTGAACTCCCCGAGGGCAGGCACCTTGACTGACTCACTTATAGGCCCTCAGCTTCTAAGACAAGGCCTGGAATGAAAAGGAGTGACAGTGATGACCACATGTGAGGATTGGAGTTGGCGGTTTCCACTCGAATTTCATCCATTTGGGGCTGAAACAAGACTCAGGTGACCAGCAAGCCTCTCTCCCCTCTGCATTTGGAAATACTGTGCCTGGGTCATTGCTCTTTTGTTACTGATGCTCTAACTCATCGAGAACCACATACTGTGCCATATTGTTATTCCTGGCCAGACCTGTGGACCAGCACTCTCTAGCCTCACTGCATGACTTGAAACTGTGTCTTCAAGAGCATCCTCTACCCGCTTTCCATGCTGAAGGTGATTCCATTTTCTCTGCTCCCACACAGTTGGCAGGTCACCTGGTTGTGAAATCTTGACCTCTCCCATGTTTGGCTTGGTGCGTTCTGCATGGCTTTGCCGTACCCTGTTTCATGCAGGGAACTTGCAGCACTTTGTTTCCCTCACTTTTATACACGCTGGCTTCCCCTGACCTAGCCAAGCTTCTCTTGGATGCTAATGCCAAACACAAACTGAAGAAACTGTGAGAAAGACAAAGGCGATGTGAGTGGTAAGTAAAGGGGGTTGATCCAAGGACTCAGGGATTGCTCTCAGGAAAGGCTGGAGACAGGCACGGAGGCTACCACCTACACCCCACAGAGCCTGGACCCGGTGTTGCCGGAGGGTAGATGAGGAGCAATGGCTTTAGATACAGGTTGTCTGGGAGCAGGTTCCACCCCCGGGACAGCCCAGAGGAGAGGTTTTGGCCTTGGACAGTCCTTGCTCTGATGAGCAGTTTGGGGAGACTTCATTTCCTGAGGTAGGTTACTTTGGGGCTGAGTGAGATGAGACCTTCACCCAATTTTCCAAGCATTCCTGGGGGACATGTCAGGAAATGGCTTCTCAGGGAATGGCTATTAGGGCCTGGTATGACTGGAATTCCCTGATGTGGGAGAAGGGACCCCACTTTTGTACAGGAAGGTGGTCTGAGCTAAGTCTACTCCTGCACACAGTGAATCATTGGCTTAACTTGGAGATCAAACGATGTGGGTGGGCTGGACCTGGGGTGGGAATTGGGGGTCGTGTCAGGAGACCATTTCTGAGGATTTTTGAGAGATTCTGGGGATTCATCCTCTGTTTCTCAAAATCAAGTCACATATTTCATAGACTATTTTCATTCCCACGTTATAAAAGGATGATTCTTAATCCCAGGATAAAGTTAGTCATTTTAGGATTTGTGCATTGCTCAAGATAAGTGTAGTTACAGGGAACAACAGCCAGGCTTCTCAGCATCACTCAGTTAGTGATAGTAGGATCTGGTATGGGTCTGACTTTGCTAATTCAAATAGAATTTGTTTTTGTTGTAGCTTTTAGATGATCCCTATTTCACAGAAAATGTCTACAGTCTATACATTTGTGCCATGGCAAGTTCAATTCAGTTTTACTTTTTAAAAAACTTTTTCACAAGGAAGAGTAAAAATGAGAGGTTAAAAAAATCCATATTTCATGAAAGGCTTGTATGGCAACAACGAAGCTGTTGATTTTGGGATGTGAAGACCTCCCTTTTGACACAATGAGAACAGTTTGTTGTTCAGATTAGACTAGTTCCTGAAATTTACCAAAACCCCAGACAAAATATTGGCAAATAGAATACAGCAATATATAAAAAGAAGAAAGTATCTTGGTAAAGTGGGTTTATACAAGGTATGGAAAATTGGTTGAACATTCAAAAAACAATAATATCTTAAGGAAGAAAAATGTTGTACCATCTCAATAAATGCAAGGGAATCCCTCAGTGAAATTCAACATCCATCCAGGATTTTTAAAAAACAAACAAAAAGCAATCCAAAACAATGACAAAAAACTCTCTGCAAACTAGAAATACAAGGAAATTTCCTCTCTAATAAGGGCTATCTGCCAAACACAGAACTGAAATAATATTTAATGGTTAAATATTGAATGCTTTTCCCCTACAGTGAAGGCAAGAATGTTCTTGCTCATCATTCTATTCAACAATGTAGTAGAGGGCCAAGCCAGTGCAATAAGGCAAGAACAAGAAATTAAAGGCCTAAAAGTCTGAAAGGAAGGAGTAAAACTAACTTTCTTCATAAATGACATCATTGTGTACATGAACTGTCCAAAGGAATCTACAAACAAACTACTAGAATTTTTAAAATGAATTCAGCAAGGTTGTGGAATAAAAGGTCAATGTACAAAGATTGAAATGTATTTCTATATACAGGCAACAAACAATGAGAGAACAAAATTAAAATGTACTACTTAAAATAGTATAAGAATCATATATTCAGAATACATTTAAATTTAGTGAGAGATATGCAAGATAATTACATGAGAATTTATAAAATATTGCTGAACAAAATTAAAGACATTTTCAATAAATGGAGAGATATGCCATGTTCATGTATTGGACAACTTAGAATGTTAAGATATCAGCTTTCCTCACATTTATCTGTAGATTCAATGTAATCCCAATCCAACTGTAGAAATAGACATGCTGATTCTAGAATATATATACAAAGGATCTAAAATAGCCAAAACAACTATGGAAAAGAAGAACAAAGTAGGACAAGTTATACTAGCTGATTTGAAGAGTTACTGTATTAGTCCATTTTCACACTGCTGATAAAGACATACCAGAGACTGAGAAGAAAAAGAGGTTTAATTGGACTTATAGTTCCACATGGCTAGGGAGGCCTCAGAATCATGGTAGCAAGCAAAAGGCACTTCTTACACGGTGGCAGCAAGAGAAAATGAGGAAGTAGCAAAAGCAAAAACCTCTGATAAACCCACTGGATCTCATGAGACTTATTCATTATCATTAGAATAGTATGGGAAAGACCGGCCCCCATGATTTGATTACTTCCCCCTGGGTCCCTCCCACAACACATGGGAATTCTGGGAGATACAATTCAAGTTCAGATTTGGGTGGGGACACAGCCAAACCATATCATTCTGCCCCTGGCCCCTACAAATCTCATGTCCTCACATTTCAAAACCAATCATACCTTCCCAACAGTCCCCCAAAGGCTTAACTCATTTCAGCATTAACCTAAAAGTTCACAGTCCAAAGTCTCATCTGAGACAAGGCAAGTCCCTTCTGCTTATGAGCCTGTAAAATCAAAAGCAAGTTAGTTACTTCCCAGATACAGTAGGTCTACAGGTATTGGGTAAATACAGCTGTTCCAAATGGGACAAATTGGCCAAAACAAAGGGGTTACAGGGCCCATGCAAGTCAAAAATCCAGCGGGGCAGTCAAATCTTAAAGCTCCAAAATGATCTCCTTTGACTCCAGGTCTCATATCCAGGTCACACTGATGCATGAGGTGGGTTCCCATGGTCTTGGGCAGTTCCAGCCCTATGGCTTTGCAGGGTACAGCCTCCCTCCTGGCTGCTTTTATGGGATGACATTGTTTGTGGCTTTTCCAAGTACATGGTGCAAGCTGTTGGTGGATCTACCCTTCTGGGGTCTGGAGGACGGCAGCTCTCTTCTCACAGTTCCACTAGGGAGTGCCCCAGTAGGGACTCTGTGTGGGGGCTCCCACCACACATTTCCCTTCCACACTGCCTTAGCAGAGGTTCTCCATGAGAGCCCCACCCCTGCAGAAAACTTTTGCCTGGGCATCCAGGCATTTCCATACATCCTCTGAAATCTAGGTGGAGGTTCTCAAACCTCAGTTCTTAATTTCTGTGTACCCACAGGCTCGACACCACGTGGAAGCTGCAAAGACATGGGGCTTCCACCCTCTGAAGCCACAGCCCGAGATGATACTTTGGCCCCTTTCATCCATGGCTGGAGAGGCTGGGACTCAGGGCGCCAAGTCCCTAGGTTGCACATAGCATGGGGACCTTGGGCTGGGCAACGAAACCACTTTTTCCTTCTGGATCTCCAGGCCTATGATAGGAGGTACTGCCATGAAGGTCTCTGACATGGCCTGGAGACGTTTTCCCCATGGTCTTGGGGATTCACATTAGGTTCCTTGCTACTTAATACAAATTTCTGCAGCCAGCTTGAATTTCTCCCCAGAAAATGGGCTTTTCTTTTCTGTTGCACAGTTAGGCTGCACATTTTCAAAACTTTTATGCTCTGCTTCCCTTATAAGACTGACTGCCTTTAACAGCATCCGAGTCACCTCTTGAATACTTTGCTGCTTAGACATTTCTTCTTGCAGATACCCTAAATCATCTCTCTCAAGTTCAAAGTTCCACAAATCTCTAGGGCAGGGGCAGAATGCCACCAGTCTCTTTGATAAAACATATCAAGAGTCACCTTTGCTCCAGTTCCCAACAGGTTTCTCATCTCCATTTGAGACTGCCTCAGCCTGGATTTTGTCATCCATATTGCCATCAGCATTTTGGGCAAAGCCATTCAACAAGTCTCTAGGAGGTTCCAAACTTTCGCACATTTTCCTGTTTTCTTCCAAGCCCTCCAAACTTCCAATTTCTTCCTGTTACCCAGTTCCAAAGTCACTTCCACATTTTTGGGTACCTTTTCAGCAATGCCCCACTTAAATAGTACCAATTTACTGTATTAGTCCATTTTCACACTGCTGATGAAGACATACCCAAGACTGGGAAGAAAAAGAGGTTTAATTGGGTTTACAGTTCCACGTGGCTGGGGAGGCCTCAGAATCATGGCGGGGTTCTGCATACTCCTCAGGAAAGAATTCTGGTTAAAGGTTAATAAGGAAGGGATATATTGAGGCATAACTAGCTCCCATTCTGCCTTAGCCAGCAACTCAATAAACTTTTTCTTAGCTTTTAGGATTTCTTAAGCCAGGGGGTCCACTTAATCCATTAGAAGGGTCAGGATTATTTCTCAAGTATAAGGATAAAAAAATAAATGAGTGAATCTCAAAATAGACCCACAGTGGTTTACTGGACAATGTGTAGCCCCATGGTTAATTGGTTTTTGACTAAAATGCCAAAGAAATTTAATGTGAGAAAAAAATAAATCACGTCAGCAAATGGCAGGGAAAAATGGTAGAAAAATGAGATATTGACATAGAAAAAAAATTAACCTTGGGTCCTACATCATACCACAAATATAAATTAATTTGAAATTAAAATTAGACAGGCTGGGTGTGGTGGCTCATGCCTGTAATCCCAGCACTTTGGGAGGCTGAGGTGGGTGGATCACTTGAGGTCAAGAGTTTGAGACCAGCCTGGCCAACATGGTGAAACCCTGTCTCCACTAAAAATACAAAAATTAAATGGGTGTGGTGATGGGTGTCTGTGATTCCAGCTACTTGGGAGGCTGAGGCAGGAGAATCATTGGAACCCAGGGAATTGAGGTTGCAGTGAGCTGAGGTCATGCCACTGCACTCCAGCCTGGGCAACAGAGCAAGACATCGTCTCGGAAAAAAAAAAAAAAAATTAAAGACAAAGGAGAATATCTTCACTATTAGGGACAGGCAAAAATTTCTTAGAAAGTCAAAAAGAAGTGTTAACAATTAAGAGAAACTGTTTACACATTGGGCCTCATCAAAATTAGATACTTTTCATCAAAAGAAACATCGTTAAGAAACTGAAAAGTCAAGCCACAAACTGGGAGAAAATATTCAAAACACACACACACACGGGCGCGCACACACACACACACACACACACACACACAGATTTCACCTAGAATATATTTGAAAATTTCTATGTATTAGTAATAAAAACAATTCATTAAAAATAGAACAAAAATTTGAGGAACCACTTTGCAAAGAAAGAAACGAGCGGCTGAAAAACATGAAAAGACGGTCAACATCATTTGGCAAGGAGTAAATGCAAATTAAAACCTCAATAAGCTATGACAACGCACTCACCAGAATGTCTAAAACTAAAGAAAGACTGAGAATACCAAGTGTTGGCATAATAGGGTTTTTTGCCCAGTGCCTAGCAAGTCCATATTCTGAGGCATTGGGGAGAGTCCATATACTGAGACACTGCAGATGAGGGTTCCACAATTGCAGGCAGTCAAATGAGGAGGCAAGGGGACATGTCGAATCTGCCTCCTTGAGGAATTTGGGGACAGGGATTTTAAGAGGTTGGAGTAGTCTGAGGTGCGGGGGCTGTTAATTGGTTGAAGAAAGTGGGATGAAGCTGTGGTACTGTGAGATGAAGAGGCAGTATTCACTTCCTCTTTGTGGGTCTTCAGACTGGTTGGCATCAGCAATTTTGCTGGAAATCAGGATCTGAAAAACCTCTGAAGCAAATTTTAAACAAAATCTACATGATTCTAAGGTCAGAAATTCCATCTGTGGGGATGATATGGGATGGGCAAGTGGTTGCATCCAGTGCTACATGACTTTTGGTTAGAAAGCAGCTACAAGGAAGTGGGCTAATGTACACCCTTATTAATGCTTAATTACAATTATAGTTCTGTCCAGAGCCTGGCGTGTAATTTTTGTGAGCCTAGCATGTAATTCTTTGTGAGGATGGTTTCAGTGGCAACTGTACCACGTTGGCAGGAGTATAAAATAGTATAATCTTAGTTGAATGTGTGCCCATGTTGTGACCCAGAAAATTCACTCCTAAGTATATTGCAAAGAAAAATGCCCACAAAAAGATGTGTCCAAGAATGTACCTGGTAGCTTTATTCATAATAACCCCACATACAAAAAAATAAGAGAATCAATAAGCTAATTGGCATATTTTTTACAATGGATTAGTACTCACCAATCAAAAGCAACATATTACTAATACAAGGAACATCATGAATTAATTTGAAAAACATTATATTGAGTGCAAGAAGCTAGGTACAAAAGAATTCCTTTTTAAAATTCTATTAATACAAAATTCTGGTAAAACTAATACAATGACAGGCAATACTAACATTGGTGAAAGAAATAGGTATAATCTATGGTGATTACAATAGTGCTGATTGATTGGAATAGGGCCTGAGGGAATTTTCTGGGAAATAGGGAAATTTTCTCACATCTTGCCCTGGGTGATTTTATATGGGATTCACATTTGTCATTAAGTGAAAGAGCAGTAGACTTAAGATGTGGATATTTTACATCATGAAGTACTGCCGGCACAGAAGAGAGAAAGAGAGAGCACTGTATTCCAGGAGGATGAGCTCCTGCATTAATAACTAACAGAAAATGTAAGCATATAAACTTAGATTATAAGCATAACAGAGCAAAATTCTAAGATTTTATCCTATGACTGTTGGTTCCCAGATGGCATTAACTTTCTTTTAAAAGGTAAACTGAGAATAATGATGATCATAGTGGTAAAAACTAGTCAAAAATGGTACTAAATTCAAGTCACTGCAAGAGTTTCCAATCTTTGGGACCACCTCCCCATACTCACAGTCCCTGGAGCACCTCTAAAAACTTGCTGGTTCTGCAAAGGACACTCACTACCCTTAGCTTCTGTAACTTCACAGCCCAAATGGCTGGAAACAAATTGTGTCTGCACCCCTGCTTGGCCTGCCCACCTCTGATGGGTTTCTTTTCTGTTTCAGCTATGCCACAAGAGGCATTTAGCTAGGCCCTTTCAAGCAAGGAATAAAATCACAAATGTGGGGGAAGATAAATAGCTTTTTCTCACCCACTGCTAGGTTCATAGCTGGGACTGCTATGAAAAAAAAAAAAAAAGAGCCACAAAAGAAAAGCATACAGATTTATTTAATATAAGTTTACATAGGAGCATTTGTAAGGAAATGACCCAAAGAAATGGGTAAACCTGTAAATTTTTTTTTTTTTTTTTGAGATGGAATGCTGTTCTGTCACCCAGGCTGGAGTGCAATGGCACATGGTCTCAGCTCACTGCAACCTCTGCCTCCCAGGTGCAAGCAATTCTTTTGCCTCAGCCGACCGAGTAGCTGGGATTACAGGCATGTGCCACCATGCCCAGCTAATTTTTATATTTTTAGTAGAGATGGGGTTTCACCATATTGGTCAGGTTGGTCTTGAACTCTTGACCTCAGGTGATCCACCCTCCTCGGCTTCCCAAAGTACTGGGATTACAGGCATAAGCCACCATGCCGAGTCAAAACTGTGTTGTTTTATGCTAAGTTTGATGAAGAATTGGATAGTCATGGAGAAGTATGATTGGATTGAAAAGTATGACCTACTGGTAATAAACTTAAGGAACTTAATAAGCCCTATTCAGATTCGTCTCTGTGTTCCTGTGTCTTCAGAGATAAGAATGTTCCTTGCCTGCAGATATAGAGAAGGCACCTCTTGAATGAGGGTCCTGTGATTGGCTCTAGGAAAAGGTCAGAAAATCCTTCCTAAGTTTTATGAATCTTCTTCATGGGAGAAGGGCAGGGACTTGGAAGGAAGGTGAGAGAGATTTCCTGCTTCTGCTGTTTTCCCAAATGTCAAGGTGCCGTATTTTGGGGTAATGTGTCCTGAACTCCATCACAAGTATATTGGATATATCCTTTTGTTGTGTTTTGTTTTTAAAGAAGGACTGCTTGTGGTTGACTTCTAAGATAACCATGATTGTTGTGAAGTGGTTGTGCTGCTGTTGCTGCAAGGGGAAGCAAATGGGTTGGGTAATGTATTTGGAAAATTTGGCATCAGATTTGGGTAAAAATGTTAGGTGATTCTAGGTAATGCATTGCTTAACAGTTATTATTATTAATTCTGGAAGCCTGATATTTATTAAAATTTCTTTAAAAAGAAAGGAGAAAGTGTCCAGTTCTGAGCATCTCTTTGTGCTCACCAAGGTAGTGGCAAACTTTATATATTAATTCATGTAAACAAAAGTGTTGCTTCTGAAAAATTCAAGGGTTGGGGAGCAGGCACACATACACCTGCAGGGCATCAGACTTCTTGTGACTTAAGGATGAAGGCCACATGCTGATTATGATGGGTCAGGATAACAGGAAGAGCCCGCCTCCCTGATGACATTGTCAGTCAGCCTGCCTCTGGCCTTGTTTCATGAGAGAAATTAACATTTTACTTAATTAAGACATAGTCCAGATTTCTGTCATTGCCAAACACATTCCTTATTAAAAAGATTCTTTCATAAATTAACCAGACAGGCATTAAACATTATTTATTTTTAAAATGGCCTTAAAGACAGATGATGGCAATCTCATTTGAATTCCTCACCCCCTTGTGTCTGTGCCCTTTGCTATGCTACTTGGCCACTCCTTGCGCTTATGGCAGCAACAAACATTTTCCTGACTTATTGATGCAAGGTATGGCCATGTGACTTGCTCTGGCTAATGGAATGCTTGGGGATATAATGAAGCAGAAGCTTTAAATGTAGTTGTGAATGAGAAAAAAGGAATAGACCTGAACCCAATCTGCAGCTTAGAGGCCAGCAGAACTACCCTCGGCTTGAAGAAGAGGCACCCAACTGAGCCCAGCCTGAATCAGCTGGACTGTGAGCAATCTGCATACCATGAGTGTGAGAGTTTGTGGGAAGCCACTGAGTCTTGGGATGTTTTGTTCTGCAGTAATATCACAGCTAATCAACATAGTAAAGTTACAGTTTTGTAGCCTAATCTTCCAGTTAGCAATACATCACAAACATAAATATGATCCTGCAGCTTGAGTTTTAAAGGCTACATAGTATTCCATAGAATGGAAGATCCTTTCTTTATCAATTCTGTATAATGGGACAGTTGGGTATTTCCAGTGGTTTGCTAATACAAATAAAGTTCCATGAATATCCTTGCATAAGTTTCTATATATGTTTTTTATGGTTTCCTTAGAATAAATCTTCAAAAAATAAATTACTAGAAGTGTAACTGCTAGGTCTATACATATGTACATTTCATGGCTTTTGATATATATTAACAAATGGCCCTTCAGAAAGGAAATATGAACAATTCATATTTCTACCAGCAAGGAATGAAAGTACTCACTTCCCCAAATCTTTCCAGGAATAGATAATACTGTGCTTATTATTATTTTTTTTTTGCCAAGTCTTGATAGTTGGAAGATAATCTATTTTTCAGTGTTTTCTGTGTTTTTTCTTATTGTAAGTAAAATGTGGGTTTAGTATAGAAATACGGTTGACTCTTGGACAACACAGGTTTGAACTACACTGAAGGCTGCATTTCCAGCCAGCCTGGTGGTGGGATGTGACTACATTCTAGATTATGTGACACACTGCTGTGATGTGGCAACTTCTGGGAGCTGTCCTTAAAGAGGGCTTAAAGGGGAAACATGCCCCTCTTATGCCCTCTTCCCTTTCCTCATGGTTGGACTGTAATTGTGTCAGTTAGAGTTCTGGAACTGCCCTGGGACAAAGAGATGACTTTGGAGGTGTCCAGTGTGGAGCAGTGAGGAAGAGAGTTCTTGGCCCCATGAAGTAGTGTCTCTCCAGACTGCCTACTTCTGATCTTTCTCAGTACAATCTTGTTTCATCTCTTGTTTTATATCTTTTTCTGTTTTTATCTTTCTTTCTTTTTTTTTCTTTTTTTGCAGCTGAACTTAATTCTCATTAGTGCAGTGCACCATTTGCCCATTTGCACCCACCTTCTGTACTCCAAAATGTTCTATTTGCTGGGATCTGCCATGCCATGTTGGGTTGGGACTACACTCCTGAAGGGGCTGAATTGGCAAGGAGTGGAGCAGGCCAGGGAAGGACATGAGAAAGAAGAAAAATAAAGTGAAAATGGGCTAAGAAACAGAAGGGGGCTGAACGCAGCTTTCATCTCTTTTGGCAGGCTTGCCTAGGGTTGTCCTGGAACAGAACCAGTCTCCACAGCCAGGCTTTTCACACTTTGTACAGCACCAGTCTGTCTGCAACCAGGATCCCTTGCAGCTAAGATATATCAACACCTGACCAGGCTCGGCAGCCTTGATTGACACACAACAGGGACTAATAGAAGATTCAGCCATGGCTCTTGTTAATAGTTAATGTCCTGGGTGAAGAGCTAAGACAATCTTGTGCTGCTAGGCATATTTAATTGTATCTGTAATTAGCCACTAGTTGAAATATGGATAAATCCTGTGGTCCTAAACCTCAGCAAACTGTTATATAAGGAGAGCTTATGCTTTTTCTTTTTCTTTTCTTTTTTTTTTTTTTGAGACAGAGTCTCATTCTGTTGCCCAGGCTGGAGTGCAATGGTGCCATCATCTCAGCTCACTGCAACTTCCACCTCCCAGATTCAAGTGATTCTCCTTCCTCAGCCTCCCAAGTTGCTGGGATTACAGGCATGTGCCACCACACTCAGCTAATTTTTGTATTTTTAGCTGGTGTCTAACTCCTGATCTCAAATGATCCACCTGCCTTGGCCTCCCTAAGTGCTGGGATTACAGGCGTGAGCCACCGTGCCTGGCCAGAAAAGCTTATCTTTAACATCTTCTTGACCTCTGGTGTTGGCTCCGTCCTCAACTCCTTGAAGTCTTAGTGCCCTCAAGTGAGTCTTGGGTTTCCTATGGCCCTGGTGGCAGCACTCCCCTCTGTATGCTCTTTGCTAGCACCAGCTCCTCTCTGCATCTTAGCAGCCTTCCCTGTCAGACACATTTCTCATTCCTTTAAAATTCTTTCTTTGCTAGATGATAACAGTTAAGGCACCAATAATTTCTAATTTGTTGAAATCTCGGTCTATTAGTTTCCTAGGACTGATGTAACAAAGCACCACAGACGGAGTGGCTTAAACAATGGAAACTGACTCTCTCACAGTTCTGGAGGCCAGAAGTCTAAAATAGGGTGTTGGCAGGGTAAGTTCCTCCTGAGGCTGTGAGGGCGGATCTGTCCCAGGCCTTGCTCCCAGCTTCTGGGGGTTGCTGGCCATCTTTGATGTTCCTTGGCTTAGAGATGCGTCACTCCATCCTTGGTCTTCATATAGCTTCTCTATGTGCCTTCATGTCACCTTCCCTCTGTGAATGTCTGCCTCTGTGTTCAAATTTTCCTTTGTTATAAGGACACCAGTCATACAGGGTTAGGGCCCACACTAATGAGCCCATTTTAACTTGATAAGGTCTATAAAGACCCTATACAAAAATAAGATCACATTCTGAGGTTCTAGGGGTTAAGATTCCCCTGTATTTGGGGGGAGGGGCAGGGGACACACAACTCAACCAAGTGGCACAGTTACATTTTAACACAGCCTCCTGGTTAGGCACCGACGTCCACTGCATCTCTGGTAGAAGATTCTGGGGTGTCTGATTGTGGGGGTAGTCCATCCTCCCCTCCTCCCCTTCCCAGGCCTAAGATGTGTGGTCCACGGTCAGCTCTCTTGGGAAGCTGTTTTCTCTGTGTATCACAGGCAAACCCAGACCTCAAAACTTCATTGAGTTTCAGCAATACATACTCCCTATGTCCACAGAAACCTCATGAAAGTTGTGCTGAATAACTGGTTTTAAAGAAGTATCACCTTGAAGCAGGTCTAGTATGTCTAGAGAGAAGGCTGTGGACCTGAAACCATGGGGCAGTCACATTTTTTCAACTAAAGAAAAAGCTAGTGATAAATATTAACAAGATAGAAAATGTTCCAGAAACTGGGCCAGCAAAACCTAAGCGGGAATGTCATGGACAACTGCTTATAAATGCTTCGTGTTGTCGTTAATCCCAGTTTTAATTTCTAGCCTTATTAAAGACTTAAGGCTTTATCTCCATTTCTTTCCCCTGGAAAACCAGATGTACATAATGATCTTTATTTTTGTCATTTTCTCAGTGGTCACAATGTCTATGCTGCTTAATCTTTTTTATTTCCACATGGATTAATGAGGGCTGTGTGGCTCTGTCTTTGTCCCCTGATGAGTCCCAGGGACAAGCCTCTGTGGGATTCAACAGTACTTCTCGGAGCAAGATTTTCACTGTGTAGATAAATGCCGTAGTGGAGGGGGGCAAGTACCGGCTGCCAGCTTTGCTGAAACAGGCCAGGACAGAATCCAGCATAACCTGTTTAATGCCCCCTCCTGACAATTGCATTTACATCCCAGCCAGTGAACTCGTCTGGAAGGCTTTTGCAAGTACAAGCCCCCACAGGCAGCAGGGACAGAAGAGCAATCACAGAAGCAGAGTCTTAGAACCAAAAATGACTATCGAGATCATTTAATCCAGCCTGCCTTACCAAACCAAACCAAACCAAACCGAACCAAACCAAACAAAACGGAACAAACAGGCTATGTGATTTTCTAAAGGATACACCGCAGTAATATGAATTAATGGAACATCATGAATTAATGGAAGAGAAGATCTGGTCTCAACAATGTCCCATTGACTGTAGCCTGATGGCCTAACCGCACCCCAGGGTGAATATTTGTTTGTCACCTGCTTTAAAAACCTGTGCAAAGTTAGGGGATTAAAATTTCAGATACCTCCCACAGGTATGTTCCTATACTGTGAAGGGCTTCAGCGACCTTGACACCCAGTAGGTCTCAGCCTGATTTTACCCAGGCCCTGTTCAAGATGAAGCCAATCTGGTTCAAACGCCTCTGACAATTGCAGGTTTTACTGGGTGGCTATTTGCCTGCCTAGGGGATTGCAAAAGGATATTTAACAAATAGGAAAAGTGTTTGGTCCAATGAGTGGTCCACAACTACTCAACTCTGCCATTGTATCACCAAAGCGACCACAGCAATATATAAACAAGTAGGGGATCGGAGCATCTTTCCTCCACCTCTAGCAGGTATAAAATGAGGCTCACCCCATAAATTGCTATGGAGGAGCCCTGGTCTTTTGCTCTCTTTACCTACCCAAGAGAATTCTATTCCAGGCTGCCTTTTCTCTAGATGCAAGATGTACTCACACTGCAGTCCACTCTTGGGAACTATTTAGGACCTTAACATCACACTTTTCCAATGGACATGGCAGGCCATTGTGATTTCTTAAGTCAAATTGTGACTCAAAGCTATCAATGGAAGTCAACAGACAGCACCTAGAAGAAGGGGTAGCGATGGTCTTCCTCTCCTTTGTGTAGATCAGAGTGTGATATCCAGTGCTAAGGTATGCATCTGAAGAAGGATGTAAAAGGAAAGGAATACATTCAAAGAAGAGGAGCTGGAATGCTCAGGGGAATAAAACCCTGTGTTACAAGAGACACAGCTGTAAGGACTGGGATGAAAAATTGAGAGAACAAACATATGACAGTATTTCATATGACAGTGTCTCTTAATATTTGAAAGACTCTCATGTGGAAGGTAGATTTGATATTGATGACCTCAAGAGAAGCAAATGGAGTCACTAGGTACAAGTTCTAAGGAGAGCGATTTGGGATTTATTATAAAGAAGTGTCCGAAGATGGAATCAGTTTCTTCACAAGGCTGTAGAGTGAGTTTCCTGTTCCTGGAACTATGTAAGTCTTGACTACATAGTTTCTAGACTGGATTGAGAGGGAGGGGAGGCAGGCATGGGTCTTCCTTCATTCTACACATACAAATAGCTGAGGATCTTCTATGCGTATAAAGGCTGGAGGTGGTAAAGGATAATGGCTGCAGTTAGAACCTCTTCCCAAATGCACAAGTGCTAGAGATCTTGCAGCAATGAGTGACATTTCAAAGCGCTGATGTCATTTTACGGCTTCTTAAAAGGCCCTTCATTGCTGCTGACTTTAGGATCAGTCCCTTGTTTCTATAAAGAGCCAGATAGTTTGATTTCTGTAAAGAGTCAAATATTTTATGCTTTTCCAGCAATTTGAGGGTCTCTGGCACAACTACTCAATTCCGCCATTGTAGCACAAAAGCGACCACAGCAATATGTAAACAAATCAGCATGACTCTGTTCCAATCAAACTTTATTTGAATTTCACATAAGTTTTATATGTCACAAAATATTTTACTCTTTTGATTTTTTTCAACCATTAAAAAATGTAAATGCTTTACTTGCAGGCCATACAGCAAAATAGGCTGCAAACCCTGGAAAATCTCATCAAATATAAAGAATGGTTGCCCAATCAAGATGCAGGAGGGGACAGAGCTTGGCCTCAGGAACACCTGCCTCCAGGGTCTCCGAAACGATCAAGAACCTCTCTCTGCCTCTTGTCTCCAAGCCTTGCTTCTGTCTAGCTATAAGCCATTGTCTACCCCATGCAGATAACAGCATCTATGCTGTTGTCACACCTCATAGCTATGGCCGTTGAGACTTAAGAGCCACCTCTTTTAGTCCCAGGTCTGTATATCTTGGGACAAGGAGGCATAGGTCCATCTGGGTCAGGAGCCAACCCCGGGAGCAAACATCTGAGGCTGACAGGTCTGCAAAGGTAAGAACGTGGTAGATCCCATGGGAACTCCAGGAATTTGGAGGGCAGTTCCAAGACAAGTGGGAGTTTGGGGTGGACCAAGCAATGCTTGTCTCCCTTAAATAACTCACAAAAGAGGGTGTGTTTTTGTCCACACACGGGTGTGTGTGTGTGTGTGTGTGTTGGATGATACAAAACATCTACACATTATTACAAATTCCCACGATGTGTTCTAATAAGATCTTTAGAACATGTGCTGGCTCAAAAACTGCATATGTTTCTTTTTAAGGATGTGTAGGACCAATTAATAACACCATGAAAAAAAAGACATCTGAGGCAGGGCGGGAAGATGTGGTCACACTGATTATATTTCATTTGCAAATCTTAGCATCCTTCCTTGTTTTGACCCAGGATTTGATAAGCATCTTTCGTAGAAAAACTTTTTTCATTACTTGCTGGTTTCCATTTCTAGACCCAACAATTGCTCCCATTTCTTAGAGAAAATGTGAATGATTCTCCTGCTTTTCTCAGAGAAGTTGCTCCTCTTTTAGCAGAGGTTTAACTAATGGATTCTCAACACAGTCAGTGCCCAGAGGTCACTATGATACTCAAAGGTCTCGCTTTGAGATATCACCACAGGGAGGCTGGCATGAGGACAGCTGGCTGGCTGTGCACCTGTTTCAGTCTGTCTGTTAGTTCCTGGAAAAGTGTGTGGTTTCATAACCTGATTAGATGAACAAACCCATGTATACTAAACTCTCTCTTCCACCGAAATGCTGATGGTGAACTGTGAGGCAAATGCTGATGGTGAACTGTGGCGTTGGTGAACCGCCACCAAAATGCTGATGGTGATTTGTTTCCAAATCTGTGATGGCCTTCTTCATGATTAACAGTAGAAGTGGAATGCAGCCTTCATTCCTGGACTGCACAGAATGCAGGAAAAGAATGCCGGGGGCTCATGGGGCTCAATACAGTGGGGTCCATGTCTACAAGAGTTATCTGCTAGGTATTTTGGTAAAGGGGAAAAACTAAAACATTTACCAGACCAACCCATGTCAAGGCTATTAGGTGCCAGAGGATGAGACTAGAGATGGATGAGAGGAAGCAAGTTGCATTTATGGCTGTGTAGTACTCAGGAAGGAGCAACCCACCTCTGTGAGTTGTCGTTGGTGGGTGGGTTCAGGCTCTTGACTGCACTGCACAGAAGAATTTGAGAGCGAGTCCAAAGTGACAGTAGGTAACGGAGTTTGCGGCAAAGTGAAAGTTCACTTTGATAGCTGGGTTGGAGCAGGCTGACAGCACCCACTGACGCTGGGGGAGCTCCCTTTATGGGAGTCTTACAGGTTATTCATGAAGGGTGGGAATGGGCATTGTTGTGAAGCATGCTGTGGGGATGCCCTTGCATTACTGCTGCACACACCAGCGCATACATCCCATGTCTCATTAGCATCTTACATCTCTACCGAGGGGTGTGTTTTTTAGCATTAAAATGAGCACGGTTTCGCTTAAGGACATTGGTCGTGGACTTGCGCGCCTGCGTGGGCTTGGGGATTTTTCCCTTTTGCCCCTGCTCCTCTCTGCTCCAGGATGTCCTAACCATGAGCCCCAGATGCAGTTTGTGCACTGTTGGGTGGTTTGTTCTCACCATCAGTTTGACAACTTTCCTGTTTCCTTTCAAGGGAGGCTGTGATCACCCTCTCTAACCTACCTCAAGGTAAGCACCATTTGTCTTCTGTAAATTCTTCAAAAAGAATTTACAAAGCTGTACAACTGCAGTGTCAGTTAGCTCGGTGGACTCACACTGTGGCTCTTTTCTGTGTAATGGGCATTTCCTTCTGAGACGTCAGTTCTGCCTTCCACATGTTGCTGCTACTGGATGCTTGATGGCTGCGAGTCTCAGGCCTGGGGGACTGAGGGCTTTGGTGTATGTCTGGGTGAGCACAAATTATCTGAATACAAATGTGGTAGGTGTCTCCTGGAAAGAACACTGTCTTCAGTTGACTTAATGTTATTTTCACTTGGATAAAAATTTCAAATTTTTATACTATTTGTATTTTCTTTCCTTCCTTCCTCCCTTCCTTCCTTCCTTCTTCTTTTTTTTCTTTCTTTTCCTTTCTCTCTCTTTCTTTTTTCTTTTGCCTTCCTTCCTTCTTTTTATTTCCTTTCTCTTTCTCTCTTTCTTCCTTTCTCTCCTTCCTTCCTTTCTCCCCTCCCTCCCTCCCTCCTTCCCTTCCTCCCTTCCTTCCTTCCTTCCTTCTTCCTTCTTTTTCTTTCTTTTCTCTCTTTCTCTCCTTCCTTCCTTTCTCCCCTCCCTCCCTCCCTTCCTTCCTTCTTTCCTTCCTTCCTTCCTTCCTTCTTTCCTTCTCTCTCTCTCTTTCTTCCTTTCTTCTTTTCTTTCTTTCATGGATCTTGCACTGTCACCCAGGCTAGAGTGCAGTGGTGCAATCCTGGCTCACTGCAGCCTCAGACTCCTGGGGCCCAAATGATCCTCTCACCTCAGCCTCCTAGTAGGCGGAACTACAGGTATACACTACCACACCTGACTAATTTTTAAATTTTCTGTAGAGGTGGGATCTCGCTACGTTGTCCAGGCTAGTCTTGAACTCTTGGCCTCAAGCAGTCCTCCCGCCTCAGCCTCTCAAAGTACTGGGATTACAGCCACCCTGCCTGCCCCATTTTTTTCTTTAGGGAGCTAGGGGTGAGTGTTTTGCATTTTCCTTTCCTCTCCTCCGCTGTCAGCCTGGCTTCTGTTAGCCCTGCTGTGTCTGGTGGACCAGGAAACCCCAGCCTAGAAGATACCTAGAAGCTCCTTTCTGGCCAGAAAGGGGTACTAAGAACAGCATAGCAAAGGTCTCCTGTTCTGAGCATGAGCAGAACCTGCCTGAGACCTAACTTCCTGCTCTTCCTCTAGGACATCCTTGAGGTCTTTAGGAAAAGGTGACTCTGGAGCACAGCCCCGGAGCCCTGATGGCAGGTGAGTGAATCTGCTCCCCACCTGGATGCTGCTAGTCCTTTCGCCAGGCTCCATGGCTGAAAATGTGCTTTACTTGGCAAAAGATATTTCTGCTTAGAACTCTAGAAATCAGATCTTGGCCCACCCCTTTCAGGTAAGAATCTTCTTAATGCTTGACCCAACTAAATTTGAATTTCACCCTATCCCTCTTGGCTTTGTAAAATAAAATATATATATGGACAGGAAGTCTCACTCTGTTGCCCAGGCTGGAGTGCAGTGGCAGGATCTAGGCTCACTGCAACCTTGCCTCCGAGGTTCAAGTGATTCTGTTGCCTCAGCCTTCCAAGTAGCTGGGACTTCCAGGCATACACCATCACGCCTGGCTAATTTCTGTGTTTTTAGTAGAGATGGGGTTTCAGCATGTTACCCAGACTGCTCTCAGACTCCTGAGCTAAGTGATCTGCCTGCCTCAGCCTCCCAAAGTGCTGGGATTATAAGTGTGAGCCACCATGCCTGGCCTATATATAATTACTATAGAGTTCAAATCCTGGTTCTTGCATTTCCAGGCTGTATAACCTTGTTCAAGTTACTTAACGTCTATGTGTCTCATTTTCCTCATCTGCAAAATTACCTCTTCTTGGTGTTAGCATGAGGATTAAATAAGAAAATGAAGTCTAAAGTTAGTATCATTGGAACAAGATAAATCAGGTTCTCATGCTCATGGCTTACTAAGTATTAGCAGGGAGAGGGAAGGAGGTTAAGTCATTGTATGGTCAAGAATTCCTTTGATGGGTCAGTAATCAGTGGATAAGTTCACCTTCATCTGGTTGGGAACAGTGTTGGTGATGATGGGGAGGGGTCATTTGTAGGATGAGATATTTAATCATGTGACTCATCACTGTTCTACAACATATCCACAGAGGAGGCAAAGCCTTTAGGCTAGGACTGTGAGAGGAGTTAGGATGGAAAATTGGAAAACGATTCCAGGGAGCAGCCTAGGATAGATACAGATTTTCAAAAACTGAGATTTAAAAATGTCAGGAACATTGCTCATTAATTAACTTGTTCAACAAACATTGAGTGTCATATCCTACCTCCTGGTGCCAGCAAAAGCAGTAAAACTCAGCCCTCATCCTCAAGTGGCAGTTGTATCAGGCCAACTTGTTAATTTTTTAATTGTATTTGATGATGCATTGGACTTTGCTAAATTTTAGAGAATACTTACAGATTTAATGCATGCATGTCTAATCATGTAAAGTGAGGGACATGTAAGAATAACCAGGTGTATTAGTTCATTCTCATGTGGCTATAAAGAACTACCTGAGACTGGGTAATTTATGAAGGAAAGAGATTTGGCTCACAGTTCTGCATGGATGGGGAGGCCTCAGGAACCTTACAATCATGGCAGAAGGGGAAGCAAACACATCCTTCTTCACATGGTGACAGGGAGAAGTGCTGAGCAAAACGGGGAAGAGCCCCTTATAAAACCATCAGATCTCGTGAGAACTCATTCATGATCACAAGAATAGCAGCATGGGGGTAACCGCTGCCAAGATCAGTTATCTCCCACTGGGTCACTCCCATGATCTGTGGGGATTATGGGAACTACAATTCAAGATAAGATTTGGGTGGGGACACAGTCAAACCATATCACTGGGAGTGAATAGAATTTGAGACAAACTGAAGAGTAACTTGTTTTGTTGAAGTGAGTGCAACTCATTGGTGTTATACTGTGTTCTGGGATCCGGGAGTCCAGTTTTTAGAACCTCCTCCAACCAAGATCACTTTACTATTCTAGCAGACTCACTGACCCTTTCTTATGTACAGTTGCCACTAATTTTCCAGACCTCTTGTGTTTAGATGGGGCAATAAAACTAGTTTAGCCAAAGAAATGTGCACCCTGACCAAACTTAGGCAATTGAGTGTCTGCTTTCCACAGGTTTTCTGTTTCACAGCAATCGTGCAGCCCACGTGTTAAAAATGGTGCTATTACAAGATGAAAGGAGTCTGGGATCCTGAGTTACTGCTTGGGAGGGAACTTCTTGATCTAAAATGGATTGTGGCACAAGTAGAAATAAACTGGTAATGTGTTAAGCAACAGAGGTTTAGGGGATGTTTGCTACTGCAGGTTAGATAATTTACCCTGACTAATATCCTCTGTTACCATCCTTGCCAGGTCGCATCTGGTCTTTCTATCCCTAATGCTACCTCTGGGTATTAGTGGGAAAGAGGTCACAAGGAAAGGGATTCTGTATATGAACATTGCCATTTTTCTTCTTCCTATATATAGCTGAACACTGGCGACATTTATGTTTGTTTAGAAAAGTTTTCATAAATCCTTTGTCATGAAGATTTCAGGGAAAGGTGACCGTGAACTGTGTTAAGGTGACTTTTTATACACCAATTAAATAACCTGATTCGATGATTGCAGGGCATGAAGAGAAACGACAGCAGCCTTGGGTGTTCTGATCTAAGTAGCTTGTCAGTGACTAATAGCTCCTTTGCTGCATGTCGATACAAATGACCAATCTTATGCTTTCTTTTTTTCTTGTACCCACTCAAGCTAGATTTTCTTCCCTCAAGAAAATGTGAAAATGTCACTGGTCACAACCTCTAAGCCCTATAAGTTTATGTCTCTATTTTATATTCTGGAAAGGAAAAAAAAAATCACAGTCAGAGAGAAAAGTAATTTTTCCGTTGCTAATAAGCTACGTATGTGCAAAAGGTTAGTTTTGGAATTTCTTTCAAAGATCCTGTGATTCAAAGTAAAATATTTGGTAAACTATAATGAGGTAATTGTGAGAAATGAGACACTAAAGTGGGTTTGGAGTCTTTTATATATTTCAAGTTTAAAAACAATTTGGTGTCTCCATCATTAAAACTAAACTTTCACCTGCTACAAATTTCCTTCTTTGCTCCAAAGACTATTGTTTGTTTGAACAGAGTGGAAAGGAGGCTGTCAGAGGCCTTTTACACAGTGCAAATGAGAGCAGAAATCGGCGGGGCCACAAGTGTTAATGAGAGAATGGCTGCTGATCAGAGCGTGGACTTGGCCACAGAAACTTTATCTTGAATTTTAAGTTTTTCATTTAATTATTAGTGGTTGCTATAAAACAAATTACTTCTGAAATATAAATATGGAGTGAGTCATAATGTCTTAAATGATTATGACCACACTTTGCAGACCTTGTGTTGTGACTTAAACTTGACATTTAGTAATCACCCTGCATTTAGAATTTCTAGGTTTCAGTATATATTACTGCACTCATATATTGAAAAATATATAGATGAATGTATAGAGTTTATACCAATACATATAAACGCAGGTTTCTTTTAAGCATAGGCAAATACAGCCATGGAAGTCATGCCTATTGATCAACTTTTCATGGATCTAACATTTTATGCATCCATCTGTCACACAGCTTTTCCATTGGATAATAACTCATTTTATCTTCAGGACAACTCTGCCTGCCAGGGAGTATTATCCTCATTTTCTAGATGAGGAAACTGAGGCTCAGGGAATGACATTATTACTGAGACAAATGTTTGAGCCAGGGAGGTGCATGGGAAGACTATGAGCCTCTGAGGAGGGCAAACAAATTAAAATGAAGGGTGAATCATTGTGAATATATGAACCACTCTAAACAAATGGGAAATGTCACTCTCCCACTCAAAGTGGGAACCTGGATCAGTGCAGGACCCTGAAATGTAGAAAGATATTTAACATAGAGAATAATGCTTACAAGAGGGTTTGAAGAGCTGGAGCAGAAAGCAGAGGGGATCCCCTATAACCATTAACCACTAACTCCCCACTCTTCCTTTTCCAAGCCACTAGTAGCCTCTAACCTACTTTATCTGTCTAGAAACTTACATATTCTAGATATTTCATACAAGTGAAATAATACAATCATACATTGGTCCTTTTGTGCCTGGCTTATTTCACTTTGTGTAATATTTTTAACATGTTACATGTTGTAGCAGGCACAGAACTTTCTTTCCATGTCTGAATAATATTCCATTGTATGGATATGCCACGTTTTCTTTATGAATTCATCTGTTGATGGATGCTTGGGTTGTTTCCATGGGATTGTCTTTTGATATGAAACATACTCTCCTCAGCTCTACCTCCCTCCCTTCCTCTTCCCCAAAGCTGCTCAACCAGAGGCTTGGGTAACAGCTGGCCACACCCTACTTAACTAAGCCTGTCCTGGCCTCCATTCAGTTGGGAGTCCACCCTTCAAGATGGCCATATAGAAAATGAAACTATTTTCCTGAAAGACCATCTTTCTTGCTATTTAGTGCCCACTGTAAATCCACATGGGCTATATCCTTTTGAGGGACACTATCATTTTAAATTTTAAGGGGTGATATTTGTGTTTTTCAGCTCCAGACCCACCCTTCTAAATTCTGCTCTACGCTATTGGATTGGAGCAGTGATTTTACGAACCACGTATCCACTTTCCCTGCAGGCTCCATGTTAGGCTCTGCCTAGAGGGTGCCCTGCAGAGAAGCTAAAAGGTTGGAGTAGAGAAAAGGAGCCTGCTCCTTCTTGTTTGCTTCCTGTCCCTCTGTGCGTCACCCAGGCAAGCTTCTTGACCCCAGCCGGAGCAGTGCCTTCACGTAGCAGAGGCTGCACCCAGCGCACAGTTTTTCCACCAGTTACAGATCCTACCTCACTGTTCCACTTCAGCACAAGCTGGCAGAAGCATCTTCCTCACTGAACTGAATTTCAGCCCCACGAGGTCCCTTTTTTATTTGTTTGTTTGTTTGTTTGTTTATTTTTGAGACAGAGTCTCGCTCTGTTGCCTGGCTGGAGTGCAGTGGTGGAATCTCAGCTCACTGCAACCTCTGCCTTTTGGGTTCAAACAATTCTCCTGTCTCAGCCTCCCAAGTAGCTGGGACTACAGGTGTGCACCACCATGCCCAGCTAAGTTTTGTTTTGTTTTGTTTTTTTAATTAGAGATGGGATTTCACAAGGTTGTCCAGGATGGTCTTGATCTCTTGACCTCGTAATCCTCCCGCCTTGGCTTCCCAAAGTGCTGGGAATACAGATGTGAGCCACTGCACAGGGCCAAAGTCCCTCTTGTTAGCCCAGAAACATCATCAGCAGTTGGGCAAGGCCCCTTCCCCTGAGATCTGAGCTTCTCCTCAGAATCGTTAAATCATATGTTTTAGAAATCCCTCTTCTCTTTGCTTCTGCCAGCCCTCAGAGTGGTGCTGCTTCTTGTAGTTGCTACTTCCATCTGTCTATGACTTTCCAGTTAACTTTTAAACAATTTGGTAACGAGTTAACAGCTATTTGTAGTAAATTCTCACTTTAAGTCCTTGGTTATAAAGTGGCTTCTCCCCCTCCCCTCCCAGCCTGCACACAATACATGGACATCACACACATACTGCATGTGCATATGGGGCAGGAACATTCCCAATCAAGATAGTGAATATACTGTGGAGGGCCTTAGAGTGAGGCCAGACCCCATGCATCCGGGGACCTTCCTTGAAAGAGACTGAGGCCCACTGTGGTCATTGAAGAACAGTGGAAAGGTCTGCTGGGATTGGGCAAGTAGAAGTTCTCCAGATCAGGAACCTTTTCTTTGTCTTGAGAATGTCATATCGAGGAGTCTAGAGAGGGTGGTCCAGGTCAGGCAGTCCCAGGTGATGGGAGAAAGGTGGCTTCTGAGGAATTGTATCAGACACTCATCTCCCCTTTCTTCTGTGATGCCCATAAACAAAGATTGGCTTAAACAGACCAACTTCGTCCTCCTAGAGCAGATTAGGGGATGGGTCCTGTATCCATACGTGAATCAAATGTTAAAAGGGAGCAGTGACTCCCTCCCCGAGGGGTGAGTGGCAGAAGAACTTTCCACTGGGGGAGGTGAATCGCTCCAAGACTGACTTGGCAATAAGGCTTGGGGATGAAGACAAGAATCACTGATGGATGTGAAAACTATTGGATGAAAGTTTGAAGATGAACAGGGTATTAAATTCTCTGAAAGTATTTCTCCACAGATTATTTATTAATTACAAAGGGAATTATGGTAATCAGGTGAAGAAACTTGGCAGACACCACCCCACAAAAGTGATCAAAGGCGACACTACTCAAAATGGGACAAACTGACATCATGTGGCTCCTGCTATGAGGCACTAGAAGGACACAGCATCGATTATGTAATACACCTGCCAAATGCACAATTAAGCAGCTCGAATCCACATTGTGGAATAGTCTGCAAAGCCACTGGCCTGCACTCTATGAGAACGTTATGTCACGAAAGACAAAGAAAGGCTAAGCAACTTTTCCAGATCAACAGAGACTAAAGAGACAAGGCAACAAGCTGCCATACATGATAAGGATTGGAGTCTGGATCAAGGAAAAATTGCCATAAAGGATATTTTTAGGATGATTGGCAAGAATTAAATATGGGCTATGTATTAAATAATAGCATCGCATTAACATTACATGTTTCTGTGTTTGCTTAATTGTGCTATGATTATGTCAGAGAATCTCCATGCCATGTTCTTGGGAAACATACACTAAAGTGTTTGGGGGTAAAGAAAGGGGTTGAGAATAGCCAAAGCAGGCCTAAGCAAAAAAAAAAAAAAAAAAAAAATAGGCTAGAGGCATTATAATAATGAATTAAAAATATACTAAAGCCTTGCTTTGTCACCCAGTGCAGTGGCGTGAACATGGCCCACTGCTGCTTCAGCCTCTCAGGCTCAAGAGATCCTCCCACCTCAGCCTCCCAGGTAGCTGGGACAACAGGTGCAGGTCACCCCATCTGGCTAATTTCCTTTAATTTTTTTTTTTTTTTTTTTTTAAAGAAAGGCTTGCACTGTGTTACCCAGGCTGGTCTTGAACTCCTGGGATCAAGTGATTCTCCTGCCTTGGCCTCCCAAAGTGTTGGGATTACAGGCATGAACCACTGCACCTGGCTACCTTGTATTTTTTTTCTTCTTGTTCTAACGCTTTAGAATCAAGTTCTATACCTAGTCCTCAGACTGGTGCTGGTTATAATGGATGAAGTACTATGAACTTTTCATTAGCTAGGTTTTTCCCAGTGCTGTGTTGGAATCTAGTTCTTTTTTGGCTATGGAAGCAATGAAGGGTCACGGGTGTATGTGTGTGAATACTGCAGTGAACTAGCATCAGCCCTTGTGATAACTGCACCCAAGTGAAGGCACTGAAAGACTTCGAAGAGAGGAAGGCTGTCCTGTAGATAGGTTGGCGTGATAAGGCAGAACTGCTCTTGCAGGCAAAGGGAGCGGTTCAGGAGATCTGGGGGTTCCAGAGTTTTCAGCCTGATGTCCCCGTCTCATGTCTCAGGGGTCTGCTCTTTCCCCACCAGCGTGTCTTTTCCTTAGCAGTGAGACCTGGTGGGGCTGTTCATTTAATTGGTGAGGCAGCTCTGCAGCCCTTACAATCAGCTATGCCTGCCCTGGGATTACACCTGATAAAGCACATAGTCCAAACTGCCATCAATGCCTTCTGATCTCCCACTCACGTTCTCAATTGGCCATTCCCCGAAGTATGTGTCCCAGGACCATCAGAAGCCAGCTGGCTCCCAAATGTTTAGAATCACCATAGGATCGAAGTGTCTCTACACTTTGCCCTCAACTTGCACTTTATCTCATGCCAGCACTGTTCATAATTTGAGTAATAACACGTCGCAGTGTGCCACAGATGACCTGTGTGCCATTTCCCCTTGGCAAGATAGGGATTACTGGGCAATGCAAATAGATGAGCAACTAGTGGCTGGCCGGTAAGTGTCGAACAACTGATTCTTAAAAAGAAAGGAGGAAGGTAAAGAAGGAAAGAAGGGAGGAAGAGAAGAAGGGGGGAAACAAAGAAAGAAACAAAAAAAGAGCAAAGGAAAAAGCCGGCGGGTACAGTGGCACACGCCTGTAATCCCAGCACTTTGGGAGGCCGAAGCTGATCATGAGGTCAGGTGACCGAGACCATCCTGGCTAACATGGTGGAAACCTGTCTCCACTAAAAACACACACAAAATTAGCTGGGCCTGGTGGTGTGCCCCTGTAGTCCCAGCTACTCGGGAGGCTGAGGCAGGAGAATTGCTCGAACCTGGGAGGCCGAGGTTACAGTGAGCCGGGATCAAGCCATTGGAATCCAGCCTGGACAACAGTGAGACTCAAAAAAAAAAAAGGAAGAAGGTAAAGAAGGAAGAGAGGGTGAAAGGGAGGAAGCGGGAAACAAAGAAAGAAACAAAAAAGAGAAAAGAAAAAAGCCCTAATTGGTAGAATTTGCACATTTCTGTGGTATGCGACTGATTTCAATCTAAACATAATTTCACTGAACATGTAGTTGGAAAGAGACGTGCACAATCAGCTCTTGTGAGCCAGTCCTAGCTGGCTCCAGCACACCACGTGACTACCTCAACCTTCAGATTGCGTTCTGAAGGCCTGGTTCCTGGGGCTACTCCCGAACTCATGATTGTGTCAGTCAGGGACCTAGCAACAAATAGATGGCCCACTAATAGGGAGTAATTCGAGAAAATTTTAACAAAGTAATTATTTACAAATAGTATAATTATTTATTATTTAATTTAATAATTATTAATTATAATGGATAATATACACAATGTATAACATATAAATTATATAATATATATTATTTACATTTATTATAATTAATAATTATATAAATATATTTATATATTACTTTGTATCAAATATATAGGTAGCATATTTTATAAAATTTATATCATATTTATAAATTATACATTAATTATATTTATAATTTATAAGTTATACATTCATATAAATTAATTATAACTTATATACTGAATTATTATCTTATTAATTATATAATTATACTTATACACATAAATTATATAATTATATCATTAATTATATAATTATACTTATATAAATAACATATATTATTTATATAATATATAAATACTTAATAATTTATAAGTTATTTATATAAGTATAATTATATAAGATTATATATAACTATAAATTATATAACTATAAGTTATATTTATTAATTATATATATTTATAATTATATAATATAACTTGTATTTATATTAGATATATTATAAATACATCTAATATATATGGTATATAATATATATATAGATATATTATATGTCATCTATATATGAAAATATATATTTTATATATTATTATAATACAAAAACAATATAACTATTATAATAAAATATAAATAATAAATTATAATTAATTTAATAATTAATTACAAGTTAAGAGTGGGTAGGGTCTAGAGAAATCACTAAGGACAGTGAGGCTTTCTGGGTCTAGTAAGAGCAGGGCTCTGTTATAATCCCTGGGCCTGAAGTGCAGAGGGAAAGAGCAGTTACTGGAACACGGAGACAGAGAGAAAGCCACTGACAGGTCCTGGGTGCTTTGGTCAAGGGATGAAGCTGGCCTACATCAGTTCCTTAGGGAGCGAGCTCTAATTTATTTTCCTCCTGCCCTCCAAGCTACATTCCTCGTTGGTAGGGTGACCAATCATCTCAGATTGCCTAGGATTATCCTGGTTTTAGCACTGAAAGTCCTAAATCTTGGAAAATCAATTTGGTGATATTCACAGAAGCTTGGAGGAAATGTGCAAAAACCATATGGTGGCCCAAAAAATAGGGGCTGAATGCAATACTGTTTTGGCTGTAAATGGGTACAGCACAGATGATTCACCTTCCATAACCCCAGTTGCTGTTTCTCCCCTGACTGCTCAGGCTGGGAACCACAACTTGTTGTTCAGAATAGTGCATCATCCACTGTTGCGTCGTTCCCAGGGCTGCATCTAAGTGTGCGTCGTAAGTGTGTTGCTATCACAGGCACTAAGAGTCTGTCTTTGACTTTACCTGTGAACTAACTGCTGTCCTTTGTATGAAGATAGTGCTCATCTAATTTTTAGCAGTTGTAAGTATTGTGGCCATGTTTTCTAAGAGTTCAGATGATTTAAAAATATAGTGATTACAATACCAATGTTGACATAACCCCTGGCATCACTGGAAAAGAAGGCTAACCAACTGTGTTATCTTAATGACATATGGAAGGACATGTACAACTGGATTTTTAGAGAGTAAATAACCAAAACAGAGCACACTGCTCAAAATGAAGAAAAGAATTTTGAATTGGGAGAAGGGGTGCGAAAGTGCATGTAGAGAGTATATCTCACAATTCTAAGATGAGACCCACATATCTCAGTCAAAAAAATGTTGTCTACCAAAAAATGTCCATTCAGAAACAGCAGCTTCCGCATTAGCTCAGTCATACCACACAAATGAACACACTTTATCAAATCACTCTTTTGATCAGTTTGTAAGATTCAGCAAGGCTATATTTCCTGATTCAGAGGTTACAGCTGAAATGTCTTGCAAGTGAACAAAGGGAAACACTGAGAGATGTGTTGGCCCTTATGTGGTAGAACTGATAGTTTCCTATCTTCCCCACGATCATGCTTTCTGCAGCACTGAATCATGGTAACAGCAAGAAAACCATTCTCCCTTGCTCTCAGGTACTCTGAGTTGAGAAATGGAGTTTGAAATTGTCTTGATTTCTATAAAGAGTTTATAAACTCTTATAAACTCAGAAAATGTAAATCAAAAGATTACTGACACTTTATCCAAATAAAAACTAGACATTCTCACCTCTAACCCCAGTGCATCAGGAGGCTGAGGTGAGAACATTGCTTGAGGCCAGGAGTTTGAGGCCAGCCTGGGCAACATAGTGAGACCTCCTGTATTAGTCTGTTTTCACACTGCTAATAAAGACATACCTGAGACTGGGCAATTTACAAGAGAAAGAGGTTTAGTGGACTTATAGTTCCATATTGCTGGGGAGGCCTCACGATCATGGCAAAAGGGGAAAGTCATGTCTTATATGGCGGCAGGCAAAAGATCTTGTGCAGGGGAACTCCCCTTTATAAAACCATCAGATTTTATGAGACTTATCCACTATCACGAGAACAGCACAGGAAAGACCTGTCCCCATGATTCAATTACCTCCCACTCCGTCCCTCCCACAACACATGGGAATTCAGGATGAGATTTGAGTGAGGACACAGCCAAACTGTATCACCCCCCATCTCTCTCTCTCTCTCTCTCTCTCTCTCTCTCTCTCTCTCTATATATATATATATATATATATATACACACCCACATAAAAAGCATAAAAATAAAACTAGACTTTGTTAATCTACCTACACATATAACTGAGGATGCAAAGATAAATTCTGGCAAATTATTTTCAGTTTATAAACTTCTTACCGATGAAAATGGAAAACTCTTCTCTGATAATTGTCATGTATTTAGGGGGTATGATTTGCTTACCTGGGGTATTAATGATTTCATAATGAGAGTTTTTGTTCAACTTTCATTTCTTTCAAAATGTGTAGAAACAATGAAACTTTTTCTTTTTTTGAGATGGAGTCTCGCTCTGTCACCAGGCTGCAGTGCAGTGGCATGATCTCGACTCACTGCAATTTCTGCCTCCTGGGTTCAAGTGATTCTCCTGCCTCGGCCTCCCAAGTAGCTGGGACTACAGGCACATGCCACTATGCCCAGCTAATTTTTGTATTTTTAGTAGAGACAGGGTTTCACCATGTTAGTCAGGATGGTCTCAATCTCTTGACCTCGTGATCTGCCTGCTCCCAAAGTGCTGGGATTACAGGTGTGAGCCACCATGCCTGGCCACAATAAAACTTTGACTTTGTAGGAATGGCAGGAGGTAGTCTCCTTAAACACATGCTTACAAGGTGGCTATTATCATTGCCTGCATAGACAAAATGTTAAATTGTTGGTCTATTGTGAAGTCATGTTTTCAAACTTTGGGATAAGAAGAACGTCCCTGTTTAATTTGGAAATACAGTGAGGCTGATAATGGAGACAAGGATTACAGCAAAACAGAATTTATGTGCTCTTTCTCCAGAACTGCCTGGTGGTCTTTGAAGAGCCCATAGGAGCATAGAAAAGGATGGGCAGACTGGACTTTAGTTGTTTGATGTTATGTGGACATTGTGAAAAAAACTCATTAAAAAAGGACTTAGCAGATGGGCTTAGATTCATTCCAAAAAAGTGTTATTTTAAAAGTAATAATAGTAAAGCAGGTTTAAAACTATAAAAAGAAAAAACAACAGAAAATGGCAACAGAGCTTTCTCAATTTATCTTCTAAATTGGTAGTTTATTTGTAATCCAATTTAAGATTTTAAAAATTAAAATTATCTCTGTGCTTTAAAACCATTTTCTATGAGAAACAAAGGTTTAACTTATAATGCCATCCAATATACTTCAGACTATGTAAAATGATGGCCATTTTGGACATAACTAACTCATATAACTAATTTATTGATACAGAGGATCTCACTGGGACACATCTGGTTTGCCAAAAGAAGTCTTTAGATGCAAAGTGGATGGGCAGTCTTGGAGAGCTGCAAACTAATTCTTGCGTGTCTAAAAACTTGCTCTTGCTAGTGTATTACATGGCAAAATTTTAAACGGGTTTCATAGAATGTATGTATTTACTATATATTATTATTACCTTTTCTCCAGAGAAACAGGACCAATAAAAGATCTATCTATCCATTTTTCTATCTGTGTTTCTATGTATCTATCCATCCTTCTATCAATCCATCCATCCGTCTATTATCTATCTATCCATCCTTTTATCTATCCATATTTCTATTTTCTATCTATCTATCATACATCTATTGAGAAATTTATTTGAAGGAGCTGGTCCACACGATTGGGGCTGCAAGGCTGAGATCTGCAGAGCAGATGTCAAGTCTGGAGACTCAGGGAAGATTCAGTGTTGCAAACCTGAGTCCAGAATCTGCTGGAAACTCAGGCAGGGTTTCTATATTGCAGTTTGGAGACAGAACTCCTTCCCTGGGAAACCTCAGCCTTTGCTCTGAAGGCCTTTGACTGTTTGGAAGAGGCCCATCCATGTTAAGGAAGGTCGTCTACTTTACTCAAAGTCTACTGATTTATGTGTTAATCACATCTAAAACATACTTTCATAGCAACATCTAGAGTAGTGTTTGGCAGACAACCGGGCACCGTAACCAGGCCAAGTTGACACATAATATTAACCACTAAGTCCAGTAAGGGCTCCACATTAAAATACTGTCATTGAGAACACTGTTAGCTCAATGTCATCACCTTGGGCTGACACCAGGCATCAGTGTAATGTGGGCTTGACAAGAGGATACCTGTGGCCAGGCACGGTAGCTCAAGTAATCCCAGCACTTTGGGAGGCTGAGGCAGGCAGATCACTTAAGCTCAGGGTTTGAGACCAGCCTGGCCAACATAGTGAAAGCCTGTCTCTACTAAAAATACAAAAATTAGTCGGGCATGGTGGCAGACACCTGTAATCCCAGCTACTCAGGAGGCTGAGGCGGGACAATTGCTTGAACCTGTGAGGTAGAAATTGCAGTGGGCCTAGATCACGTCACTGCACTTCAGCCTGGGCAACAGAGCAAGACTCCATCTCAAAAAAAAAAAAAAAAAGACAGCTTTAAAACAAAGTGAATTTTACATTTGATTATGTTGAGTTTTTCTATTACATACGAGAGAAATAAGGATACCCTAAAGGCTCTAGGCAGTTCAGAGAAGTATTAGTAGAAAAGGGACAGAAAGAGTGAAAACCTCCTACCATATCATTGACTAGAAAGAAATGTTTCTTTGCTACTTTTTATTAAATCTAGATAATAGCTACTTAATTATTCCTATTGTATTTTTGTTTTTTAAAAAGGCTTACATTTAAGTGTCTTACAAATATACAACAATGTAGCTTACACAATTTAAGAACCCAATAAGCAATTAAAATAAATTTCTGTATCAGAGGACAGAAAGAAACATTATAAAAATATTGTTTTCTCATATATTATTTGTTAGTTACTCTTAATTGCCACTATTACCTAGTACTACTATCTTGTTTCAATAATAGCATTTATATAACATAAAATATCAAATAACATACAAATTTTAAACAAATACCTATTTTTCATATTTTCATGTTAAAGTAATAACACATGTATATAAGTATTTATCATATATTATGTTACTGTGGGTGGTGGTAGTTGTTTTTTAGTCTTTGAAAAAATATTTTATTTTGTTTTATTCAACTTTTATTTTAAGTTCCGGGGGACACACGCAGTGTGTTCAGGTGCGTTACATAGGTAAACACGTGCCATGGTGATTTGCTGCACAGATCAACCCATCACCTAGGTATTAAGTCCAGCATCCACTAGTAATTCTTCCTGATGCTTTCCCTCCCCCTTACCCGCCCTCCCCTAATTTTTAGTCGTTTATTTTGAGACGGAGTCTCACGCTATTGCCCAGGCTAGAGTGCAGCAGTGCGATCTTGTCTTACTGCAACTTCTGCCTCCTGGGTTCAAGCAATTCTCCTGCCTCAGCCTCCTGAGCAGCTGGGATTACAGGCATGTGCTACCATGCCTGGCTAATTTTTGTAGTTTTAGTAGAGACAAGATTTCACCATGTGGGTCAGACTGGTCTGGAACTCCTGACCTCAAGTGATCCCCTCGCCTCAGCCTCCCAAAGTGCTAGGATTACAAGCATGAGCCACTGCATCCAGCTTGTTTTTTAGTCTTATATGTCTCTGTCCCAGGTTGATTCTCTAAATAGTTGGTTATTTTGCCATTGGCCATATATAGCCAGGAGCCAGAGGGAGGGGAGTCTGTGGCTATAACCCATACAGATAAAGGTCACAGAGCGGATCAGAGGTGGGTGAAGAATGGGGTTGGAGAAGCAGACGGCAGCCCTCTGAGTTGCTGGCTTTTTGTTGGTATTAATAAGATCTCAGTGGTCCAAGACCACCAACAGCACTGTTCCACTGACAGTTCAGCAGGGAAATGGAGAGTGCCAATTTCCACAAAGGTACCAGGGTTTCCCAGGGCTGCTTCCTAATCTCCTTTCAAGAAATGGTGCACTTCTCATGTCCCAGAGAGTGTCAAGTGAGTGCGACTTTTCATTCCTGTGCCTATGTTCAAAAGCATGCAATAATCTTGTGCCTCAATTTTCTCTTCATCCTGTGGCTCAGTTTTCTCTTCATCTGTAAAATGAAAAAAAAAAAGAGTACAGATTTGTTGAGGGATTTGGGATAAAAAATATGAAGGTACTTGAAAAACATAAGAACTGAATGATTTATTTGCATTTCTCTTTTCTGCCATTCAGGCCTCTGGAGCACTTTTCAAAAAATAATAATATTCTAAAGTTGGATATTTGGTTCTAAATAAGAAGTACTAATCATCATAATAATGACAGACATTTATTGAGGGCTGACTGTGTTCCAGGAGAGTCTGTGGGACATGTTTTCCCATGGTTTATCTTTTTTAATCCTCAGAACAACTGCAGGGAGTTATACTATTGATGTATGTTGCAGACGAAGAAAATAAGGCTTAAAGCATTAAATAACTTGGCCCAAGTTTCCATAATGAGTAAGTAATAGATCTGGCTTTTGAACCCAGGCAGTCTTTAGGCCACTAAGCACTCTGATTTTCTAATCATAGCGCTTTGTAAAGCCAAAGTAACAACTAGGCGACTATTTTCTGTAGGGAGATTTTTTTGATAACTATTGCAGAATAGTGATGAGAAATGTACACAGCAGGGAAAGTTAAACCCCACCAAGATTTATGATTCGAGCACCCTGTCTGTATCAGTGCAGAGTAATGATAGAGTTTTTAAAAAAATTATCATGCTAAAATAAAGAAGATAATATGTCTGTGGGCTAGAAACTCAAAACTGAAACCAGTTACTGAAGCTAGCAGCCTACTGGGTTGTGATTCTGCAAGCAGTCAAAGGAAGCAGAGACTTCATTTTCTGCAGAGTGACGGGAAGGCAGACGAACAGAGACAGGGAGGAGTGTGGCTCCCTCTTATAAGAGAATATAAAATGCTTCCATCAACCCCTGCATAACTGAAAATACAAGATGAGAGAAGGCAAATACAGCCGTGTATCCAGCATCTGGCCATTTTACTAAGTGGCTCAGTGACTAGAACTAAAGTATCCCCAGTTATCTCTGTAGGACCAACACTGGAAAGCCCATGGTAAGATGTGGTTCTCAACCAGAGATCATAAGAGGTGACATAGAGACAAGAAATCAGTAGAAAGGGAATGGTGAGCAAGGGTCACTGCAACAAAATGAAGCAAAACAAAAGTAAACTAACACCTATTTTAAAAAATAAAAAATCAAGAGATGAAATCACTTAAGAGAACATGAAATCAATAATGTAATCTGAAAATAATTTAAAAAGTCACTATACTGAATATCTTCTAAGAGTTAAAGGAAAAATGAATAGAATTTTTAAAAAAAATGACAAGAAATTAAGAACTTGGGAGAGATCCAAGATGGCCGACTAGCAACAGCTCAGGATTGTAGCTCCCAGGGAAAGCGCAGAGAGCGAGTGGACGCCGCACTTTCAGACGAGTTTTTGTTGCCCGCAGACTGGGAGATTCCCAGTGGAAGAGCCCCACCAGTTGCCAGCGTGATTCTTTTGGCCCGCGCGGCTGTTTTGCCGGCGCCCCAGCGCAGCGCTTCTCGGTGCAGAGTATACAGGATTGGGTGTCCTTCTAGTCGGGCTTGGCTGGTCCCATCCCCACAAGGAGAACAGCAATTGGAAGCACTGACAACAGAGTTTCACAGCAAGCACAGCTGAACCTGGGAAGGTCCAGCTCTGTGGGGAATGGGCGTCCACCAAAGGAAAACTAAGAAACAGAAAAACTTCATCACAGGGCGGAGAGGGATCCAAGATGGCCACTTAGCAGCAGCTCAGGATTGTAGCTCCCAGTGAAAGCGCAGAGAGTGAGTGGACGCTGCAATTTCAGACGAATTTTTGTTGCCCACAAACTGGGGGATTCCCAGCAGAGGAGCCACACGGGTCCCCAGCACGACTGTTTTGGCCGGCGCAGAGCTTCTCAGTGTGGAGTGTATGGGACTGGGTGCCCTTTTAGTTGGGCTCGGCTGGTCCCAACCCCACAAGGAGAACAGCAATTGGAAGCACTGAGGACTGAGAGTTTCACAGCAAGCACAGCCGAACCCGGAAAGGTCCAGCTCTGTGGGGAACAGGCGTCCACCAAAGGAAAACCAAGAAACATAAAAAACTTCATCACCGGGCAGAGATCCAAGATGGCTGATTAGCAGCAGCTCAGGATTGTAGCTCCCAGTGAAAGCGCAGAGAGCGAGTGGATGCCACAATTTCAGACAAATTTTTGTTGCCTACAAACTGGGAGATTCCCGGCGGAGGACCCCCACGGCTCGCCAGCGTGACTCTTTTGGCCGGCGCAGCTGTTTTGCCAGTGCCCCGGCACAGCACTTCTCGGAGTGGAGTATATGGGACTGGGTGCCCTTTTAGTCAGGCTCAGCTGGTCCCATCCCCGCAAGGTGAACAGCAATTGGAAGCGTTGAAGACTGAGAGCAAGCACAGCTGAATCCGGGAAGGCCTAGCTCTGTGGGGAAGGGGCGTCCACCAAAGGAAAACTAAGAAACAGAAAAAACTTCATCACCAACAAGCCAGACATCCACTCAGAGACCCAATCTGAAAGTTGGTGATTACAAAGAGGACAGGTGGATAAATCCACAAAAATGGGAAGAAACCAGCGCAAAAATGCTGAGAACACAGGAAATCAGAATGCCTCTCCTCCTACAGAGGATCGCAGCTCCTCGTCAGCAAGAGAACAAGACTTGACGGAGGATGAGTGTGATGAACTCACAGAATCAGGCTTCAGAAGGTGGATAATAAGAAACTTCTGTGAGCTAAAAGAACATGTTCTAACCCAATGCAAAGAAACTAAGAACCTTGAAAGA